>JAUTXW010000978.1:0-27576 GCA_030620095.1 Kuschelorhynchus macadamiae | reverse complement strand
AATTAATCATAACACTTGCAATATAGATGAAACAAGAATTAACAATGTGGCAACTAACAACAACATTTTTGTACCAAAATAGTGTGCCAAATTTCCAGCAAAGAACTGCAGAACGGCGTAACTCCAGTAGAACGAAGACAATATGATGTTTGAGTTACCCCAGTCATAGTACTTCAAATGTAAAATGAACAATAAAAAAATTAAATTATACTCAATTGATGATCCAAAAGCATTAAAATATAACAAAATAAGTAAAAACATTGTAATATAATGTCTACGGACTGAGAAATTTTTTATTGTGTTACGAGGATCTTGTTACAAGACAGAATAGCATATTTTCTTAAAACTACTAACGCAAAAAAATAGGCTCTTTAAAAACTGCTGTTTAGTTTCCTTATCAAGGTGAGCAGATTAGTCTACTTTTCTCGATCTTTAAGCAAAGTTTTATAAGCATTATGTATAACAGTGTGGCCCAAATTGGAGGTGCATGTATTGGGATCTTGGAAAATATGAGAGAGAGAGAAACAGTTAAATTAGGAAAGTCGTACACAATTTAATTGCCAACTTAATACTATTGGCCGAATGATCCTAGCTTATTTAGTTTAAAATATTTCACTGTAATACCTCAGTAATTCCTAGTAATGCATCTAAATTCCCAGTAAAACCTTGTGCATTAACAAAGTGGCGTGAAAACTCTAATATTCACAGCAATATAATGCTGAAATAGTTACTTATTATATAGGTGAGTTATTTAGCATACATCACCCAGGGGAACTTTAACATACAAGTCAAAGACAAATAGAATAATATTTGATTGTCTTTTGGTTTATATTATAATCGCTTAGAGTTTATTATCAAATATAATTCAATTCTTGCATACAACACCCACCTTTAATATCAATAATTGCAAATAATTTAAAAAAAGCTTTACCAAAATCCTGCTAGTTTAATATTTGACTCATAGTAATTAATTGTAATTACATATATTATTGTTGTACTTTTGCCTTTTAGTTTATACATTTAAACTATAAAAGTATTTTTTAGGATATTAGAGAGAAGCCTAATAGATAAAAAATAAAAAAATTTAATTTAACCAATACCTTGTTGAGTAACTTTCACTTACGTCTGCCAACGCAGTGCCAAAATAGGTTGCTTACAATAGAGGGAGGGGGAAAAAATAGCAAAATATAATTAGGAATCAGAAAATACATGATATAATGGAGCCAGGCAAAGGCGATGTAGGTTTTTGAGACAAAAAGAAGAAGGCCAAATCAAGAAAATTGCAGAGCGTCAGCACTTTAAATTTGGGATGTCATAGTTAATGTTGCCGAGTACTATTTTCAGTATACTGATCAGTTAAATGCAGCAAATTTATTTTCCTATGAGCATGTGGAAAGTAAGCCCGCATGCCTGTGCAAAAAATTAGTTTTTCCTCACTAGTGCCGAAAGTAATTTACACTCCGCACTAGTGCTTGAAAAAGACAGTTTTTTTTATTCAGCTATATCAAAAGTATTTTTTTTTTCAAAACTTATTAAAAAACCCGCGTAACAGAAGGCAGCAATTTTTCATCTAGATTTATAATTCTTTAATATCCTAAAAAATTTTAAAAATCATCTAATTATTTATATTATAATTTTGACTTACATCGTATTATAATCGCATGTCATTCCAGTTAGCTTAATGCTAAGTAACTTTAGTTACAATTGTTTCAACAATAGTGTTAATAAACAAGTCTCGGTTGCGATGATACCAAAAAGCAATGACATGGCAATAACAACAATTTATACGGTTGTGCGTGATTTAGTTTACGTAGTTATTTGTAATTTTGTGTTTTTAAAAGACGATTTTGCCACTCAACATGCAAGACATAGACGAAGATGTAATTCCTGAAAGTATTTTGGAAGAAGCTGCAGCAGTCAGCTTAACGGTATTGCCCGAAAAATTCCAAATAGGTATGAAAAAGAATACAATGCTTTTAAACAATGGTATGAGAAAAAATCTCTTAACGAAGCAGTATTGCTAGCCTATTTTGGCGAAAAATCAGACACCTGCAAATCTTCTAGGCTTGGTCATTTTTTTCAATGCTCAAATAGATCATCAAAAGAAACAAAGATGTAGATATAGGTAAATATGTAAATATTCAAAGTTAACAACATTATTGAAACGGAAAATCGTAGGACACCGTGCAAAAAAATCTTAAGTTTTTTCGAATGCGGAAATTGCAAAATTGAGATGCAGTTCACTTTCAGCTTTATAGGAAATATGTAGCTCTACGTCCTTCGAGCACATCCCATCGTCGTTTTGTCTGTAAACTATAAACAGGGAAAATGCATAATCCAATGTGTGGGTATTAATACATTTGGGAAGATGCCATCCAATATTGCCGGATAGCTAGGATTGGCAGGTCCAAAAATGTACACGGGTCATAGTTTTCTCCGATCTTCCGCCACAATGCTAATAGATTCAGGAGAAATGTAATTAATATCAAGAGGCATGGCGAATGGAAATCCACTACCGTGGTAGAAGGCTATTTGAAAGGTTCAACATTTTTACCGATAAGAAAGTTGAAGGTGAAGCTGTTTCATTTCAATTAACAAGTAGGATCACTTATAATAAATAGTGTTTAGAATTGACATCTTCTCTAAATGTAAACAATCCGATAAACTCTGCATTTAATATAAACGTTATAACCAACAATAAATAATTGGCCGACAAAAAAAATTTTTTTTGTTGTAACACAAATCAGAATAGCATAGCAATGTTACGATACTTAACGTCTACAGAAAAAATTATTTCGGAAAAATCTTAACCCTGTTTATTAAACATACCATACATCTAAGAGAAAAATATTATCTTAAAACACTAATTAAACTTTATTTTTTCCGTTTATGAGGTGTCCTATCTTCTCTCTTCAAAAACCAACAGTAGTCACCCATCATGGCTGGAACCCATCGTCCTTGGTCCGAATTTCCATTGTCCTGATATCTTGGTGAAACCTTTCACCCTGCTCGTCACTAACAGTTCCCAAATTTTTAGAAAAAAATGACAGATGGGAATGGAGGAAGTGAATTTTTTAATGACATTCTGGCACCAAGCGCTTTATAGACATCTATGAGATCATTAACTAATTGTTCATAATTTTCATCCATATTGTTGCCTAAAAATCCTCTTGCTACATTAACAAATGAATTCCATGCTCTGAGTTCCTGCCTGGTAAGCTTTTCCGTACAATTGACATCGTCCAGCAATTTTCTGATTTGTGGCCCAATAAAAATGCCTTTTTTTAATTTGGCATCACTTAACTGGGGAAAGACTTGTCTTAGGTATTTAAATCCATCACCATCTTTATTCAAAGCCTTCACAAAGTTTTGCATCAGCCCAAGTTTAATGTAAAAAGGAGGCAAAAGGACATTTTTGGGATCAACAAGAGGTATAAATTTAACATTTTGAGATCCCAGTTGAAATTCGCTTCTTTCTGGCCAAATTTTTGTTACATAATGCTGATTTATTGCATGACTGTCCCATAAACAAAGAAAACAGCAATATATTGTAAATCCCTCCTGAATTCCCACTAAAATCGCTGTAACTTTTAAGTCCCCCATAGCTGTCATTTATACCTATTGTAGTTTATTTTATACAAAATCGTGCTCATATTTTCATAATTTTCTTTCACTTCAACTGAATGGGCAACTGATATAGAGGGTTTTAAATTTCCATTATGCAATAACACAGCTTTTAAGCTATATTTAGATGTGTCTGTGAATAAGCGCCACTCACAGGGAGAATGTTCAATATCAAGTTCCTGCATTAAACTGTCTATCTATATCAGTACACGCGCATAACAAATACCATACTGTAGAATTCAGAAAACATAGCATTTCTTTTTCTGAAATTCGTAATTTTTGTTTCTTTGGCCAATAGGTTACATTCCTTAAGACGGGAACCCAGAAGTTCTGACTGTTGCTTGGATAACCCCAAATCACGTACTAAATCATTTAATTCACTTTAAACAATCAAATGTGGCTCGCCCGAACTGGGACCTGTGGTAAAAGTGGGATCGGTGCACTGTTCTTCTGAGCTGCCTGACGATGCTTTATCTCCATTATCTCCCAAATCAATAGCTTGCCAATTTAAAGGCGCAATCGGCACTGGCAAATTTGCATTATGAGGAACAGGTCGTATGGTAGATTGCAAATTTGAATATTCTATATTGTGCTTTCCCTTTTTGGAATAACCTTAAGTCTTTGTCAGGCAAAAATAACTATCGTCAGAAAAATTGTTGGGTTCTCGCCATACCATTGGAACTGCAAAGGCATACTCTTTCTCTTTCCTTTCATCCACTGCACCAATGATACACTACAACTAACACAGCACACATGGGGAGCCCACCGCTTATCTTGATCCCCAATTAACACACCAAAATATTTAAAGTAAGCTTTTACATTTTCGGAAAATGGACTGGCTTGTGATTTCACCAGAAATTCTCCACAAATATAACAAAATTTGTCAGGAGAAATTTTGCAACATCGGCGTGTTTGACTCGACATTCTCGTCTTCACATACACTTGCTTATCGATACCCAGAAAACCACTCAGTTCGAAACTCAACAGAAGTGTGATGTTTAACGTTTATTTTATGTCTAAGGTTGTAAACGACCCAGTCTAGGTAATTTTTCCGTTGTAAAATGGACCCATTTTAGCAGCCCCACAATAAAATTGTTTACCTGTCAATATAAAAGTTTCTAATTAGGCTATTAAGAAATGGTACGTGCGTCGTAGGGCTTTCCGAATATTTTTTTTATTATTGGGAGGGCATTTCTATTGTGAAAATAATAAGCTGGCCGGTGTTAGAAAAATCTTGTCGGCCAGTGAATCGTTTATTAAAATAATAATTTAAAAATATATTGTTATTTTTATTAGTGAATAAATGTAAAATGTATATGCGTTTTGTAACTATTATTGAAAGTTGCTAAAGGCAAATGCAGGTTAGGAATTCTGAAAATCAAATTCGACATATTTTAAACTTCTAATTTGTGATCAGCTCTAATCTGAAGTAATCAGTTCTAATATACAAAAAATTAACATACTTCATTTTACCCTCCTCACTAAACTGCGTTTGCTAATACATAGGTATGTAATTAATGCACGCTCATAGGAAAAATTATGTACATTGCAGTCGCCTGCGAAAAAGTATCACTTTCCGCACTAGTTCGGGTAAATAACTATTATATTTGAAAAATGTGAATGGTACGGCAAATCATGTTTTTATGACTCATTTAAATAATTTATTAAGCCTTGCCCAATGGTTGAAAACAAAAGATTAAAGAGGAAACTCAGGGTTTTGTTTTTCAGTAACGAATATAGAAATTATTCTTGAGCGGTACTACTTAATTTCCTAGTTGAATAATATTAAGGAAGTTTTTCAGTAACCAATCAAATTATCAAAACTCCTTGTTAATAGTAACAACACAGCCGATGACGACTGTAGTAGCGGAGAAAAATGTTTCTACTATGAAACGGATAAAGACATTTCTAAGGAGTACCATATGTCAAGACAGGCTTAATGCCTTAGCATATTTGTCAGTGGAACAGAAACTTTTATGTTTAATCCTGATTTGAACGAAAGAGGAATTGACAAGTTTGCCGCAAAGAAAAATACTGATTTGGTTTTTAAACGAAATAAAAAAAAATCGTTTGTGACAGATTTTATTATGTGGAGCAATCAAGAACAGTGTTTTTAATTTTTATGTTGACTTCGTTTGAATATTGCGAGGTATATTGTATATTAGATGATCATCAATAACGCCGGGACATCAGTTATTTAAATTTAAATTAGTTAGATTATATATTATAAAAAACAAAAGTATTAACGTCCGTAGATACATAAATAAGAAAGAAATTAACGGCCATTCGGACAAAATATTCTGTCTGTAGTAAGCTTATTCAAGTATAGGGTCCAAAAATAATGGTCCATTGTACTGACAAGCTTTTAAGTGCTTTCCATGATCTCTACCGGCATAATTTTGTTTTTTATTAACACTTTGGCCTAAAAAGCCGGCGTCATGGATTTCATACCTTTGGGGGCCGTTGTTCCCATAGGTGGCACCTCTTTACTCTATGGGTTATAATATCTCACTGCCTAACATTTTCATCGTTTCAATTCAACATACCGTTGTTGAATGTTTTACATCATCTCTACCACACGGCTGCATTGGCCTGATGAGCCCCATATAGGGCGAAACGTCGTCAAGTATGCCGGTAGAGATGATGGAAAGTACTAAAAGGCTTATCAGTATAACGGTCCATTTTTTTTGGACCCTATACTTGAATAAACTTACTACAGGCAGAATATTTCGTCGGAATGGCCGTTGATTTCTTTTTTAATTATATATGATATTTTATGTGCAGCACTGTCACGTTCTAGGGTCATGAAACGCTATTTTGTTTCACTACTATTAATGAAGCCTAAAGATACTTACTGGGACATCAGGATTACTGGACGTATTCCTTGTTGTCATAGCAACAATGGCCACAGACAGGTTTGTTCTTATAGCAAACGATATAAGCAGGAGGAAGAATAATAGGGAGACTTGAACAAATCGAAATCTGATCCATGATGTTGGTCCTAAAAAGTTATAATATTTTTACTACATAACAGCAACTATACGTATCATTTTAGTTTTTTTTACAAAATAAAATAGGAAGCACAAGAAATATTTGTTCCTACTCCTATTCTGCATTTTTTTTTGGTCTAATGTGGCAAAATTTGTCGATAGCAGAAAGATTTTGGGCCATGACAGGAAATAATGTGTGTGTTCGTGGATACATGGTGCCCCCGTAATAAAATGAGGCGATTATTATAAAACTTCGAAGCACTAATGAAATACATACATTTCAATTTTATGTGACGTATCATTTCTTTACTTAATAATGCATTTAAAGGTTTTTTGGTTTTTGTTGAGCCGGCCCTGTACAAAAATGATAATAGCTATCATTTAGTTAACATTCATCTCGAAACAAAACAAAACATAGTGCTTAATTAAAAAACAAATTGTATTTATTTGGATTGAGATTAATTTAAATAACATGATAATAACTGAGGTCAATGATAGGTATAGTAAGGTATCTTGCCACTTCAAAAGTAACGTCTACGAGTGATAAGCTTCGCATGTGACTTACACTATGATATATGTATATGTATATATATATATATATATATATATATATATATATATATATATATATATATGTGAGAAAATGGAATCTTTGGGATGACCACTAAAACAATAGAATTTCGCTAACCATAGACACGTGTTTCTACTAGTTCTTGCCGCGTTATATGTTTTCTACTTTTGATTTATATATATAAATATATATATATATATATATATATATATATATATATACCTTAAATTGATGGCGATATTGATACGAATGTTAATCAAATGTAGGAAAAGAAGTCTCCTTAGTTCAGCTAATTTCATAATATTTACCAATTTTTGCTATTTCCCAATTTGCGCATTAAAGGGAGGTAATGTGTTTAACATTTATGTATATACCGGGTGTCAACGATATCGTTTTACACGATGCCATTCAATTGCTTTTTAGGTTAGGATTTTTTTATTTGGGTTAACGAAATATGGTATTAAGACACATATTTTTCATGAAAAAACAATTGAATATTACTGCCAGTTTTTCCGATATCAGAACCAAGTTAAGAATTTCAAATGGAACGCTGTATATTATTTTACATAGTTTGATAGAGCTTAGAATTACCTTTTCAATGACATATCACACGTTATATTTTTTTTCAAAATGGCGGACCAGGAAGCGCTTTTTCAAAATTCAATATGGCGGTCGTTTCCCGATACCGATGAAATTTTTCTTTAACAAATTATTAAAATAGTAAACAAAATCGGGTTTTCAATGGATTTTAATCAAATTTAAAATCAAATTTTTAAATTATCACAAAATGGGATAAGTTTAATTTTTTCTCTAAAATGTGAACTTTTTCTTAAATTTTCTCAAAGATTTTAAATAGAAAGTTGTATTTATTAAATATTAGTATTAAAGTATATCTTATTAGCTACACGAAACCGCATAACAAGCCGTATTTTTGCTTTTTGTTTCAGAAAAAATTGACAAAACCTTGCCGATACACATTTTTCCTAATACATAACATGAAACAAACACACACATATTATTAATCAGAAAATCCTGGAATATTTTTATTGTTTATTGATAAGTAATTTTGTATTATTTTGACATTTTGTGACTGTGGTCTTATTTTAGGAAAGCGAGAAAAAATCACAAGTAGTATTAATTTTATTTTACCGGTAGATACGGTGCAGTAACATGAAAGATGACTTAACTAAGATAAGTAGGCCTTGGAAATAATTGCATAGGGATGCCATTATAATTTTCATTAGATTTAACCAGAAACGTCAAAAGTACTGTTTTATATCGACATTTCTGATAACTTTCGTTACATTTTTACACTTAGAAGTGGTTCTAGTTAGTTTTAAAAATAAATATTATGGTAGCAAATTGACATGCTCCTTATTTATGGGGAATGTCGCAAAAATTCAAGGGACACAGAGAGATTATACCAGGAACGCTTTCCGAATCGTGACGCTCCTTCGCATGCATATTATCCTTGGCTAGTACAACATTTAAAAAATGAAAATAATGGTGGTGTCCATGCTAATGGCAATGATGGTTTCGTAGTAAGCGAAGAAGTGGAAACAAACGTTTTAGCGTACATCGAGTATGACCGTACAGCTTCCCTTCGTGAATTAGGCAAACAGTGCAATACGTCCCATGAAAGCGCCAGAAAAATTTTAAAGAAACACGGGTTTAAATCGTTTAAGTATCAAATTCACCACCACCTATTTGAAAATGACTTCCAAAGACGACTTATTTATTGCAATTGGTTTTTAGATAATTATAGAATAAGTCCTGTGTTTCATCATAAGATTATTTTTTCGGACGAATCAAGGTTTACTAATCTAGGGATGTTTAATAGAAATAATTTTCGTTATTGGGCAAAGGAAAATCAAAGATTAGTAAGAGAAGGTGCCTTCCAGGAACTTTTTGGAGTTAATGTTTGGTTAGGCATTGTAGGACTAAGCGTTATTGGTCCAATATTATTCCATCAGCCTTTAACTGGCGAGATGTATTTGGACTTTCTCGAAAATGAAATTGAACATTTTATAAATAATTTGTAGCTAAATGATGATTTAGTTTACCAACAAGATGGCGCCCCTGCTCATAATTCAAGAATTGTTGCAAATTACTTGAATGAACGATTTGGTGAGAACTGATTGGGAACCAATGGACCAATTCGATGGCCAGCGAGGTCGCCTGACCTAACCCCGCTTGATTTTTCTATATGGGTTCATCTGAAAGAAAAAGTGTATGCAACTCCTGTAATATCGTTGGAAATGTTAGAAAATAGAATAAGACGAGCCGTTGAGAGTATCTCAGAACAGCATTTACGAAACCTGCTCGCGGAAAATGTTGAGAGAGTTACACTATGCCAAGAACAAGCGGACAGCGCATAGAACATTTAATTGAGTGACTTTTGTATTAATTGTGAAAGTTTGATTTTAAATTAGCATTAAACCCAATAAAAACCCCCATATTTGTTTATTATTTCTACCTATAATTCAAAAATATCTTCGGTGTTAGAAAATGGCCGCTATATTGAATTTTGAACAAAAGCTTCCTGGTCCTCCATTTCGAAAAAAAAATCAACTTGTGATATGTCAATGTAAAGGGAATTCTAAGTTCTATCAAACTGTATGAAAAAATAAACAGGGTTCTTTTTAAACTTCTTGACTTAGGTCTAGGTATTTCCGGAAAAACCGAAAGCCTACCGGTAAAATAAAATTAATACTACTTGTGAATTTTTCTCGATTTCCTAAAATAAGACAGCAAAAATCATAAAATGTCAAAATAATACAAAATTGCTTATCAATAAAAAATATTCCGAAATTTACTGATTAATAATATGTGTGTGTGGGTGTGTGTGTTTCATGTTATGTATTACGAAAAATGTATATCGGCAGAGTTTCGTCAATTTTTTCTCAAACAAAAAGCAAAAATACGGTTTGTTATGCGGTTTTGTTTTTGTTTTTTGTTTTTCTCAGTGTAAAAATGTAACGAAAGTTATCAGAAATGTCGATACAAAACAGTACTTTTGACGTTTCTGGTTAAATCTAATGAAAATTATAATGGCATCCCTATGCAATTGTTTCCAAGACCTACTTATCTTAGTTAAGTCATCTTTCATGTTACTGCACCGTATCTACTGGTAAAATAAAATTAATACTACTTGTGATTTTTTCTCGCTTTCCTAAAATAAGACAACAGTCACAAAATGTCAAAATAATACAAAATTACTTATCAATAAACAATAAAAAATATTCCAGGATTTTCTGATTAATAATATGTGTGTGTTTGTTTCATGTTATGTATTAGGAAAAATGTGTATCAGCAAGGTTTTGTCAATTTTTTCTGAAACAAAAAGCAAAAATACGGCTTGTTATGCGGTTTCGTGTAGCTAATAAGATATACTTTAATACTAATATTTAATAAATACAACTTTCTATTTAAAATCTTTGAGAAAATTTAAGAAAAAGTTCACATTTCAAAGAAAAAATTAAACTTATCCCATTTTGTGATAAATTAAAAATTTGATTTTAAATTTGATTAAAATCCATTGAAAACCCCATTTTGTTTAATATTTTAATAATTTGTTAAACAAAATTTCATCGGTATCGGGAAACGACCGCCTTATTGAATTTTGAAAAAGCGCTTCCTGGTCCGCCATTTTGAAAAAAAAATATAACTTGTGATATGTCATTGAAAAGGTAATTCTAAGCTCTATCAAACTGTGTAAAATAATATACAGGGTTCCATTTGAAATTCTTAACATGGTTCTGATATCGGAAAAACTGGCAGTAATATTCAATTGTTTTTTCATGAAAAATATGTGTCTTAATACCATATTTCGTTAACCCAAATATAAATATCCTAACCTAAAAAGCAAATGAATGGCATCGTGTAAAACGATATTGTTGACACCCGGTATGTATGTATGTATGTACGTATGTATTTTACCATCTACAAGCTAAACGCCTTAACCTTAAGTCGAGTATCAAAATAGTCTGTATCTCTGGAGCGATCTTAAATGTGTTTGCCTAAATTAAAATTGAAATGGCGGAAGTAGTATGTCATTTTGCCCAACATCAAAAAATAAATATTTATATAATTCATTGTTATACATATATATATATATATAGAAAAATTTTTTTTTTTCTTTTCATTGTTCTTCTCTTAGTTTCTCAAAATCAAATTTAATAAACTAAGATAAATAAAATAAAAAATACGCGGGTCCGAGCATTTGTCTTTTAAAACGAAGGGTATATGAAATATCGGCCTTATATATATATATATATATATATATATATATATATATATATATATATATATATATAGGACAAAAAATGGAGTAAAATCGAGTTTGGAAAAAACGTATACATTATTGATTTTTATGGGAAACTATCACTTTTTCTAATGCTTTTAGAAGCAGCAAAAATGAATTTACATAAAAAAATAGAATACATTTTATTGATTCTGTCCTAATTTTGTAAAGTTTCAAACATATATATTCTGGACATTATTTCTTCGCCATACGGGGGATTCAGAAGTAGTTTTATTTTTATTTTCTACTTTATACGGAATACTAGGTAACGGCATATAGAAAAAGGGTTGTTTTGTTTATCTCTGTATTCTTTTAATAATGTGTAGTTGTTCATATAACGTTTTTCGAAGAACAAAACGTAAACTCAAATCTCCTGTCAAATTTATTCTATAATTTTAAATATCCGTATACGCAGAGACAAGTGCAATTAAATATCTCATAATAGGATATGGATTTTTTTGATATTATTGCACTTAAATTGTATTAACGTCAAAACTAATGATATTAAAATGATAAAGATCAATCAGAACAAAGTAATTTAATAAAATTTTTATATCATATCAATATTATAATAATTATTTAATACTCCAAATATGAACGAATAAATATTAATTACTGTCGCTAGACATTATCAAAATTAGTTGATTTTACAACCAAGGAAAGCAGAAAAAGACGAATAACAGTTTAAATTGTTATTCATCTTTTTGTCTGATATCAATAAAATGCAAGGTTTACAGATCATACATAAAAAATATATTCGATTTGCCTGATCTTTTTTATAATAGTTGGTTTTCTTATCACTTTAACTAAATGTCAAAAGCAGGGCGAATCCAGAAGTTGGTTTGAGGGAGGGAGCGCATAAAAACAAAAAACTTAGACCGTATGAATATAAAATTATGTGTAGAAATTATACTGTAAATATAACAGAAAACCAGTAATACGAATTTCAATCGCCATTATCCTTAGTTCGAATATTTTTAAAACAACTTTTACAGGAAATTTTTAAAACAAACAGAAAAAACCAAAATTATGTATTTTACTCAAAATTCAATGTTATTTCCAATGAGTATTCATAGAGGACCAGGGTTGCGACGATTTAAATCAAATGATTTAAATCATGATTTAAATCATGATTTAAATCAACTGATTTTTTCAATTTTAATCGTGATTTAAATCAAATTATAAATTCGTGTAAAAACAAGTCGCCGAAGCAAGAATCTCATCAGGAAATTCAAACCAAAAAAAGATAGATACTTTATTCAAAAACCATGTGCCAAGTGTACAATTTTGGATCACATTTCACACTTACATTATGTAATCAATCAAAGTCCAACGTAAATATTCCTAAATCAAAAAACTTAAGCAAACAAACAGTTTACAACAAAAAACAGCTTGTAGATTAAATATACATCTACATAATATTAGGAATGAATAATAAAAACAAACAAGAATTATTAAAGAATTCATAAATATAATAAAATACCTATGTATTTAGGAATTGTAATACTTATACAGGAAAACTAATTTAGCAGCTTTGTCGGTCCCCAAGCGATTTCTAAGTTTGGAATGTACTAAACCAAATGTCGAAAACACTCTTTCGACAGATGCTGAAGAAGCTGTAGCAGACAACAATTGCTTAATGACAGGCAATACCTTTTGAATAGCATCGACATTCTGTTGGGATTTCCACCAATCTAAAGCTTTAGAAGTTTTGAGAATTTCTTCATCAAACATTATGTAGGTGAAAGGATCTGATTTTGCCAAAAACTTAATTATTAGTGGCAAGAACCCATTGGGAAGTAATTCTTTTGCAACTTTCAGAGCACAACTCTTTTCGTTTTCTGTTAGACCTAACAGATGTTGCGGTTTTGTGGGATCTAGAAGATACGCTAGCAGATGATATGGAGTGATGCATTGTTCGTATCGGTTTCTAATTTTTTTTATTTGAATTAAGGTGAAATTTCTCTCCTCAAACTCCGATTCGAGGTTTTTAAATTCTTGCACGACATCAGAAAGGGTCGCATCTGTTCTTTGAAGTCTATCAATGGCCACCGAAATAGGCTTCAGAATCTCTAAATAGTGTTCGGCAGATCTTTTCAAATAGATATTTGAAATTTTTTCCCTCACTATGGCATCGATTTCTTCCTTATGCTCTTCGCTAATTTTCAGAAGTGTTGGCCACGATTCAATGAAAACTTGTAAGCAGTCAGCCAGTGAATTCCACCTCACGTCATTAGGTAGAACAAATTTTTTTCCACCTTCTTTTGCGTATGTCGCAGAAGCAAAGTGATTGTTTCGGAAATACTTCACTATAAACACAACATGCTCCTTGATATCTTGAACCTCCAAATCTTTACAAAGTAAATTTAAAATGTGAGCAGCGCAACCATATGTAATAACGCTCATTTCAATGGATTCTTGTATTTTATTTCTCATGGCGTTCATATTGGCTGCATTATCGGTAACAATGCTACTCACAACACAGTTTTGGTCCGTTTTCAGGGCTTGAATCAAACTTATGACAAGTTCTGTCAAATACACAGAAGTATGAGGCTTTCCAGACGTATCTATTGTGTCTATCAAAAAAGATTTCCCATTTTCTGTAGTAACTGTAGCACAAATTATTGGTTCATTATGCACATTTGACCAACCATCCAATGACAAACAAACTGAACTTCCTGATAAAGATTTAAAACATTGACTTCTTTCTTCATTATATACTTCAGTGAGCAGGCGGTTGGACACATCATGTCGAGAAGGAGGCACATATCCAGGGCGTAAACACGCTATTGCTTTTTTAACTTCTGGTTGTTCAATGCATGTGAAACTACTGTTCGTAGCATAAATAGCCCTAGCAATTTGTTTATCTATTTCTTCTTTATCGGACTTGCTTGTCCGTATAACAAAAGAAGATAAAGTTCCAGCAGTCAAGTTAGATGTTCCTTTTCTTTTTTTACTGAATGGTTTTGGAGATAAGAGCGATTGGGACATATTATCGTCAACTTGTGAGTCTTGTAGCAAGTTCATATATGAGGTAGAGCTGCTACTCATACTTGGCTGTTGTACCTGCAATAACATAACATAATATAGTTCCTCGTTTCAAAAATTAAAAATAAACTAAACACTAAACACTCTAAACAGTTACGATAAATATTTTTCAACAAAATATATTTGTTTTTTAAGCATATTCATTATTTACTTATCGCATTTATAGTAAAAAAATTAGAAAATTAATTATTTTCTCTATCACACATTACGCAAATAATGAGCCCGCAGGGCGGCAGTTACCACCCTTCCACTAAAGGACATATATTTATTTTGGTCTAACATATTTAAAATTCCCAATATCCTTAACTTTTTTCGATCAGTTTATATGAAATTCAATTAGATATAGAAACAAAAATGAAACAGGACGCCCATGACAAAATGACTTACGATATAATAAATCAAATAATACTGGTAAACTGTACTTACATTTAAATCTAGTCCTGAACAAGTACTAGCAGTACTGGCACTATCACTAACAATACTAACATCAGTAACATCCGTATCTACTAGAACTGCTCCCGTTTTCTGACATGCCAAAGTGTCTCTTCATCCGTTCAGCTATTCCTTGTAATTCAAATTTGCATTTTTTACAGGTCGCTCTGCTTCCCGTTTTTCCGTCTGATTTATTAAATTTCTCGATAAAATATTGCCAAATAGGGTCTTTTTTTCTACCACCACTTCGGGACATTTTGAAAACACAATACAATAAAAAAATTTCTTATGGGCCGACTTGCCGACTATAAGAAGAATGAATTCGTCTCCCGTGAACCGCACATTATAAAGACGAACGAATTTTCTTGTCCCGACAGGAATATTTTCTTGTTTCGACAGGGAAATTTTCACGTTAACACAAGTTCTTTGGTACGTCACGTCACCGAGACGAGTTTCTAATTGTCTGAACAGCAAATTAATATACAAATACAGGAAAATAATAACATTATTGCCATATTTAAGGAAAAAATCAGTACAAACTGATTTAAATCAAAAAAATCAAGATTTAATCAAAAAAATCTGATTTTTTGATTTTTTCAAAAAAATCGTGATTTTTTCCAACTCTGTAGAGGACGCTAGATGTTTCAGGTTTTAAAATATTTTTGCATTTTTTTCTAGTTCCTTTTGAGACAATTAGTTCAAATTTAGAATATATATTATTTTTAAGAACCTCTACGATAAAATAGTAGTATACAGGATGTTACCTTTTTTTGCACCATCTACAAGTTTATCTTGCGGAACTTTTTTTTGCAGCACCCTGTATGAATTCTGATATAAAATTTAAATTCTTTGTTCATTTCTTTAGCCCTTTCGTATTTTGTGTTATTTTCGTATCTATCACAGTTTTCGACTTATTTGCAATAATTGCCATAGATGCAAATTAAGTGTAGGCTAAATAATGAAACTAGAAAAAAAGGTAGTAGGCTGAGGCAGGTCATTTGTTAATTCTGTTCTTTAACCTGACATTTTTTAAGAAATATTTTTTTGTTTGACGTTTCCGTTCTTTCATTTTCATTTCATTTATGGACTTGCCAACGGCAATTGTTATGAAGTTAGACGACTCTATGAACAGAAATATCCAAATCGCATGGTGCCTAATAGACAAACATTTGCAAAGGTACATAATCGGCTGTGTGAAAATGGATCATTTAAGTAATCCACTCATTAGAACGGTTAGGACTCCTGAAGTCGAGGAAGCAGTTCCGAATGCAGTAGAAAATGATCCTTCTACCAGTACGAGGAAAATTGCAGCAACATTTCATTTGCGCTTGTATGGAAAATTTTATTAGACAGCTTAATGTATCCTTACCACATCCAAAGGGTTCAACCTCTTCTCCCACGTGACTTTCCACTCCGTTTAAATTTTTGCCAATGTTCTTACAAATGCTAGCCCAAAATCCATTATTTGGAAACACGATTTTATTCAGCGATGAAGCAAATTTTTCTGGGAATGCCATACGTAATTTCATGATATCAATAAAATGCAAGGTTTACAGATCATACATAAAAAATATATTCGATTTGCCTGATCTTTTTTATAATAGTTGGTTTTTTTATCACTTTAACTAAATGTCAAAAGCAGGGCGAATCCAGAAGTTGGTTTGAGGGAGGGAGCGCATAAAAACAAAAAACTTAGACCGTATGAATATAAAATTATGTGTAGAAATTATACTGTAAATATAACAGAAAACCAGTAATACGAATTTCAATCGCCATTATCCTTAGTTCGAATATTTTTAAAACAACTTTTACAGGAAATTTTTAAAACAAACAGAAAAAACCAAAATTATGTATTTTACTCAAAATTCAATGTTATTTCCAATGAGTATTCATAGAGGACGCTAGATGTTTCAGGTTTTAAAATATTTTTGCATTTTTTTCTAGTTCCTTTTGAGACAATTAGTTCAAATTTAGAATATATATTATTTTTAAGAACCTCTACGATAAAATAGTAGTATACAGGATGTTACCTTTTTTTGCACCATCTACAAGTTTATCTTGCGGAACTTTTTTTTGCAGCACCCTGTATGAATTCTGATATAAAATTTAAATTCTTTGTTCATTTCTTTAGCCCTTTCGTATTTTGTGTTATTTTCGTATCTATCACAGTTTTCGACTTATTTGCAATAATTGTCATAGATGCAAATTAAGTGTAGGCTAAATAATGAAACTAGAAAAAAAGGTAGTAGGCTGAGGCAGGTCATTTGTTAATTCTGTTCTTTAATCTGACATTTTTTAAGAAATATTTTTTTGTTTGACGTTTCCGAAGTTGTTTCGAGTTGTTTAATGATGGTTGAATTCACAAATCAAGAATATGCAGAAATTCATTTCATTTATGGACTTGCCAACGGCAATTGTTATGAAGTTAGACGACTCTATGAACAGAAATATCCAAATCGCATGGTGCCTAATAGACAAACATTTGCAAAGGTACATAATCGGCTGTGTGAAAATGGATCATTTAAGTAATCCACTCATTAGAACGGTTAGGACTCCTGAAGTCGAGGAAGTAGTTCCGAATGCAGTAGAAAATGATCCTTCTACCAGTACGAGGAAAATTGCAGCAACATTTCATTTGCGCTTGTATGGAAAATTTTATTAGACAGCTTAATGTATCCTTACCACATCTAAAGGGTTCAACCTCTTCTCCCACGTGACTTTCCACTCCGTTTAAATTTTTGCCAATGTTCTTACAAATGCTAGCCCAAAATCCATTATTTGGAAACACGATTTTATTCAGCGATGAAGCAAATTTTTCTGGGAATGCCATACGTAATTTCATGATATCAATAAAATGCAAGGTTTACAGATCATACATAAAAAATATATTCGATTTGCCTGATCTTTTTTATAATAGTTGGTTTTTTTATCACTTTAACTAAATGTCAAAAGCAGGGCGAATCCAGAAGTTGGTTTGAGGGAGGGAGCGCATAAAAACAAAAAACTTAGACCGTATGAATATAAAATTATGTGTAGAAATTATACTGTAAATATAACAGAAAACCAGTAATACGAATTTCAATCGCCATTATCTTTAGTTCGAATATTTTTAAAACAACTTTTACAGGAAATTTTTAAAACAAACAGAAAAAACCAAAATTATGTATTTTACTCAAAATTCAATGTTATTTCCAATGAGTATTCATAGAGGACGCTAGATGTTTCAGGTTTTAAAATATTTTTGCATTTTTTTCTAGTTCCTTTTGAGACAATTAGTTCAAATTTAGAATATATATTATTTTTAAGAACCTCTACGATAAAATAGTAGTATACAGGATGTTACCTTTTTTTGCACCATCTACAAGTTTATCTTGCGGAACTTTTTTTTTGCAGCACCCTGTATGAATTCTGATATAAAATTTAAATTCTTTGTTCATTTCTTTAGCCCTTTCGTATTTTGTGTTATTTTCGTATCTATCACAGTTTTCGACTTATTTGCAATAATTGCCATAGTTGCAAATTAAGTGTAGGCTAAATAATGAAACTAGAAAAAAAGGTAGTAGGCCGAGGCAGGTCATTTGTTAATTCTGTTCTTTAATCTGACATTTTTTGAGAAATATTTTTTTGTTTGACGTTTCCGAAGTTGTTTCGAGTTGTTTAATGATGGTTGAATTCACAAATCAAGAATATGCAGAAATTCATTTCATTTATGGACTTGCCAACGGCAATTGTTATGAAGTTAGACGACTCTCGAACAGAAATATCCAAATCGCATGGTGCCTAATAGACAAACATTTGCAAAGGTACATAATCGGCTGTGTGAAAATGGATCATTTAAGTAATCCACTCATTAGAACGGTTAGGACTCCTGAAGTCGAGGAAGCAGTTCCGAATGCAGTAGAAAATGATCCTTCTACCAGTACGAGGAAAATTGCAACAACATTTCATTTGCGCTTGTATGGAAAATTTTATTAGACAGCTTAATGTATCCTTACCACATCCAAAGGGTTCAACCTCTTCTCCCACGTGACTTTCCACTCCGTTTAAATTTTTGCCAATGTTCTTACAAATGCTAGCCCAAAATCCATTATTTGGAAACACGATTTTATTCAGCGATGAAGCAAATTTTTCTGGGAATGCCATACGCAATTTTCATGACAATCATTTTAGGGCAGAAGAGAATCCGCATTCTATAAATGAAAATAATTTCCAGCAACAATTTTCAGTAAATGTGTGGGCTGGCATTATTGGTTATTTGATAGGTCCATTTTTCCTGCCAGCAAGGCTAAACGGACGATATTATTGTCAATTTCTCGAAGACGAACTCCCGGTATTGCTAGAAGACGTGCCAATTCTTCTTAGAAATCAAATGTGGCTGATGCGATGGTGTACCAGCACATTTCAGCATAGAGGTGAGAGAGTTCCTAAATAATAATTTTAACAATCGTTGGATATGGCGAGGGGGACCTCAGCCGTGGCCCCCTAGATCTCCAGATCTGAATAGCCTGGATTTCTTTTTCTGGGGACACCTGAAAATATTGGTGTATCAGACCCCAATCCAGACAGAAGAAGATTTAAGAAACAGAATAATAGCTTCATGCGACATCATTCGCAATACTCCTGGAATATTTGACAGAGTCCGTCAGTCCATGAGGCGAAGACTTGACTCTTGCATTCTAGCGGACATTTTCAACAACTTTTATAATTTTGTTTTATTTTTAATTTAGCTGTAATAATTTTATCTGATTGTTCATTATCATGTCGGTTGATTTAAAATAAAACCCGTTTCTTAATTTTTTGCTTAATTTCGCCCACATGCCATCGATGCAATGCATCGATTAGTGCAAATAAGTCGAAAACTCTGATAGATACGAGAATAATGCAAAATACGAAAGGGCTAAAGAAATGAACAAAGAATTTAAATTCTATATTAAAATTCATACAGGGTGCTCTAAAAAAAAGTTCCGCAAGATAAAATTGTAGGTGGCGCAAAAAATGTAACACCCTGTATACTACCATCCAAGATTTTGATATTTTATCGTAGAAGTTCTTAAAAATAATACATGTTCTAAATTTGAACTAATTGTCTCAAAAGGAACTGGAAAAAAAGCGTAAAAAACGAGAAAAAAATTGAAACTTTGACATCCTGTATAACGAAAATGGTGCGTTTTTGACCACGTATATATTGGCATCACCCCCTGAAATATATCCACGACATTAATTAACACCCTGTATATAGATATATTTGTTGTTAGTTTATGGTTAGTTGTGTTAGTTGAAGCAAGGTAGAACTCGGTTTAATCTTTTTGCCCAAACCGAGTCCTGCTCTGCCTTGCCCTAGCTTAAGCTATTTATTGCGAAGCCTATTTGATTATGAGATTAATCCGAGGTTTCGGATTGGAGAGACCATCATCAAATAACTTAATTTAAATGCGGACCTGGATATTTTATTTCATTATTCAATGCCCTTCCCCTTCCCCAACCACTTTATTTTTGAAAATAGACAGAAATGGTCTGAAGCAAAAAAGTGCGTAATTGGTTTGAGAATACAATGCTTACATTTTCAACGTACCTCAATTATGGAAATGTAAGAGAAACTTGGCATTTACACTTTTGTGTAGCTGTTACGCCCCCTAGCGACCAATTTTCGATCTTGAAAATAATTCACAGCGATTTCCCTTGGCCGATTTACCTGCAGTATTTTTTCTTTAAGTTCTGTCATTAATGGTTCTCGAGCTATAGCCGACGTTCTCTATTATTGGGCCACCGTGTACATTCTATCCTGTACCTAACTAAAATTTCCACCAGCCACTTAGAAAAATCCTACATCCTACATTTCCTTTCAATTAAATAGATTTCCTATTCTCTGAATTCGCTAGGGTATTAAACCAATAATTGAAGAGAAGTGACAAAGGGGTAAGTGCCAATTTCTCGAAGAATGAGATATTTACATAGACAGGTTCTATGTACCATCGACTATGTACTATCAAACGGGCTAAGCGCCTGGATACAGATTTCTACTCAAAACATACATTAAAATTAGAGGTTATGAACAAGTGCCACTCCATTTACTTAACAAAGGTGCTAATTGCCTAGTAGGCTTTGCTCAGGTTGGTATTTTGATAGCTGTTTTGATAGCTGTCGTATAGGTTTTTTTTTGTGAAACGAGTAAAGATTCATCGAAAACAGGGTTTGAGAAAACTGAGTGATGAACAGAGGTAAGAGAAAATATATTGAAAGCAATATAAAATGAGAAAGGGAAATGTTGCAGAAAAGAAACCTAACCTAGAAGTGAGTACCTATTTAGCTTTAAAAGTGACTATGGACACGTTGACGTGTACACATTATTTTATTTAGGTTTTCCATACTTTGTTTTTTTATTAGAAGTTAAATTGAGGCATTTGAGGCATAGTTCATGGTTGGCTTTATAAGGTGTATACTCATTTTTTTTAATTGTATTAATATTTGTCTATTAGTTTTTTATTATTTCTAAGTAAAAGTGAAAGAGGAGTAAGGTTAGTTTTTATTAGTTTAAGGTACAATTTTATATATGCTCATGCAAAATTATTGCTAAACCTTACAAATATTGAAAAAATTTGTTATTCGTCATACACGTGTACCGAAATAAAATAATGAGTGCAAATCAATATGTATGTATTACCTAGTCACGGCCTTTAGCTTTTTAAATTGGAACTGACTACAGCAACTACACCGTCAACTCTGTCTTTCCAACAACATATTAAATCAAACCTGTTCTTGCACTTAAAATCATTAAGAACATTGGTTGTTAGTTAATTCATATCCAAAAATGTATGATTTGGATACATCGCCTATACATGCGATACTCTTACCTTATTAATATTTTATCTGAACTTCCAAGCCTGCATTGTTTCAGGTTACGCGTAAACGTACTAGAGAAGCTGAAAATATTAGTTTGACTATTCCAATTCGAAACCGAACAGAACGCGCTGCATTTTACACTGGTTTTTCGGAAAGTAGTGCAAAGAACGATTCAAAGAGAACATAATGATGGCTTATGTTCTACTTCACCTTTAAATATCTCCTGGTAAAAAAAAGACCCCGATTATCATACAAAAATAAAATTGACGATGGTGATTTTCAAGTAATTTGACGAACAATAGAGGAATTTGATTTGAGGAAAATTGCTCATTGAGAGACTATTTTTCACTGGTGGGTGAAATATAACTATAATATAACTGTGAGGTAATATAGGCAAGAAGGACGCAATATTGTGTATCTAGACGAAACCGGGGTGGATAATTATATGACAGTGAACAAATGCTGGCAAAGTGTAAGTGTTACAGGTGTTGTTCAGGGAATCCGCTCTAGTAGTCGCTTTATTATAGTTCATGCTGGTTCAGAAGCCGGATTTGTTCCAGGTGCTGCTTTAGTTTTTCGCTCGGGACTAACAACTGGAGACTATCATGGACAGATGCATAGAGATAATTTTGAAAAGTTTGAAAAGCTTCTACCTATCATTCCTCCCAAATCAGTCGTAATGGATAATGCGTCTTATCATTCTCACGTAGAAGATAAAGTGCCAACTAACTACTCTACAAAAGCTCATATGATATCGTGGCTTAAATCGAACAATTTTGTATGTGATCCAACATGGAGAAAATATCAATTATATGAAGTAATATCAGCCAAAAAGCCTAGAGGAAAAAAGTATAAAATTGACGGTCTTTTGCGTAATCTCGATCAAACATCTTTAAGGCTGCCTTCATACATGTGCGACCTCAACCCTATTGAACTTGCATGGGCAGGAGTAAAAAAATATATTCGAGAGCGCAACACTGGTGAACTTTCGATTAAAGATTTAAATAAAATAACATTAGAAGCGATTAACTCAATATCTGCTGAAATTGGAAATCGTATGTTAAACATATTCGTTCTATTAAAGATAAATACTGAAGTAGATGGCAAAATTGAAAGTTATTGATGATTTAGTTATCACACTGGGATCTTCAAGTGGTGACGACGAAACCTCATCAGTTTCAGAGGAAGACAACGATTTAGAAGGAATCGAACCATTAAAATCACAGTCGTCAACCACAAAAATGGTTAATTTTTTTTATATATATTTTCTAAAATTGTTCAAAGAGTAGCTGTCAATAAACTGCTTCAAAATAATTAATTTTCTGTTCAATACCGGGTGTCAAAAAATATCTAATACTGCAATTAATATTTGAAAAACTACAGAACTCATATTTTTCCAAGCGGAGCCAGCACTGATTCCAGTGAACAAAATTTATCAAAATATTACTTTGTACAGGGGGCGGCATTGTGAAGTACTATACAGGGCGTGTCCTAATTGCGTGTTAATGTTAAAGGGGGGTGATTCTTGGACGTTTTTAAGAAAAATGTTTAATATGAACCTAACAGTCTTTACTTTGGAGATACAGGGTTTTAAAAAAACATTTTTTTTAAATCCTAATTCTGATGTTATTATAGATAAATAACTGTGTGAAATTTGATACACGCCTCTTATGCATAAAAGGGCATTTTTTATTAACAATCAATTTTTGAAATTTCTACCAGTGGCGTGCATATGTAATTAACCTGGGTAAATCCGTATGCTCCTTAATGCATAGAAGACGTATATCAAATTTCTTGCAGTTATCTACAATAGCATAAGAATTGGGATGAAAAAAAATGTTTTCTTTTTAAACTTTACCATCCTGTATCTCAAAAGTTAAGACTTTTAGGACATAGAAACACCCCCTTAAACATCAGCACGCAATGAGGAAACGCCCTGTATAGTACTTTACAATAACGGCCCCTGCATAAAGTAATATGACAAACGGAGACAGACGGCCACTTTTGGCATACGCGAGTAGCCCAAAGTCCAACCGCATAAATTAAAATTTTGATAAATCTCGTTCACTGGATCTGATACTTGCTGCCCTTGTAAAATCTGGACTAGTAAATCGGGTATCACTATACTGGATGGTCCAATAATAGGGGACGTAGGCAGTAGCCCGGGAACCGTTAATGACAGAACTTAAGAAAAAATATATTTATAAGTAAATCGATCAAGAAAAATCAAAATTAAATCATTTTAAAATTCAAAAGTTCGCCGTTTTTGCAACACAAAAGAAATATAGAAATGAGATACACGAAAAAAAAACAGACAAATATATAGACAAAGGTTCATTAAGCATAGTTACATTTTTTAATTATCTGAGGTGCGTATAATCAAAAGGGAGTGTTGTATTATTTGAAGAACGACGGGACACCACTGGTTTAAAGAGATTTCTTGGCCGACCTTCCTAAACCTGATTGACTCCGCCCGGTTTTCTTTCATGTCCCGCACTTTAACGCACTCCGATATGTTTTACCTGAGTCAACGTTCTTGCTAAAACCTGGAGATCAACTTTGGAGACAACATGCCCTTTACATGTGTTGCTGGCAAGAAAAAAGAATTTGATGTCCAAGCTGCAACTGACAAGGTGCTAAGCCTCAAGCAAGTAAACATTAGTAAAGTTTGAAAGGGGAAGAGCTGTGTGCACGTAGAGGTAAATAAATTGTGAAAATCTTTTCTTTGTATTTCGTGCAAATCAATTTATTAAAAACGTAGCAAAGCGCTTTCGGCTTTCGCCATCATCAGTGCCACAAACAGTTAAAAACAGTAAACATTTAAATTGTAAGTTACATGTCAAATATATAACAAATCACATTTAAAACTATTATAAAACAAGGGATCACCCCCTTTTTAGCGACCTAAATTATCATTTCGTTCCAGTTAAGGCTGAAATGTGGTGGTCTCAAATAACACTACCTAACAACTACCTTCAAACTCTGTTATGAAAAGATTTTCACAATTTATTAGTAAAGTTGTGCGATTAAAAGTCGACTGCCGACAACCCGATCTTTTGTTTAATTCCGAAAGTTTTTCTGAAATTTCTCCATGAAAGGGTACTTAAGGAAGGAAAAACTATGAAAGATATAAAAAATATTTCAATTGATCAGCTGCCGGACATAAATAAAGTCAGTGAGAACAAGAAAAAACATTTATTATCGATGATCCTTTTCATACAAAATAAAAATAGAAAAGAATTTTACGCAAACATAACTTTATAAAGTGTTGGCACACCCACTAACCCGTTTCCCAAAATTTACTTATTAAAATAATATGTCTTTTTGACTCAAATTAGTAGCTGAGGTCGCAGGCAGCAGGCAACTTTGTACTGCCAGGCCCGATAATATAGTCCGCCGCATTTAAATCACAGAACATAAGTCAAAATCAGAAAGATAAAACTGGTCAGATTGCTTGACAACGGTTTTGCCTCCATAAATCGTATACTTTTGCTTAAAACCGGCTTTAACTTGGCTTCCAACCAATGTATTTTAAACGGATACTATAATATTTAATAAGCACAATTAATGACCCTGTCATGCTAATTTATGAAGTCACTCGTTCAGGTAGGCAATAAAGAGTAAGCAGATATACTAAGTTTCACGAAAAAAGTCAATAACTATAATAAAATTACCTACATCAATTCAATTGTGCAATAAAAAGCTTGGTAATAGATAAACAAAAATAGTTGAGAAGGCCGGATTGTAATAAGTTCTAGGTATCTAGTATTTCTTCTGTTTTGGTATGAAAGGATGGACGGAAGTAAACTGGATGCGACGACATTAAGACAATTAATTTAAAAGGTAAAATGGGTGCAAAGAGTTAGGAGACATCATAATGCTATAAGTATTCTGGGAGCAAACAATTTTGCAAAGGAGAATGCATTTAATTACGTACTTTGCTTTTTGATTTACCACATACCTTAGGTTTGGAAAAATATTTTACGAATAATGGTTAAAAATTTCAGTGACAATTATTTATTTAAAAAAGAATCATACGTACATAATAATAATAATAATTACCAACTTTTTACGTGCCTTCCATCCCCATATTATAAGATTATTACAGCCACAAATACCAGGAGAACAGAACAACATCTAGCACACAAAAACATCCTAACGGAAGAGCAGAAAAGGTGCAGGAAAAACAGCCGAGGATGCAAGGAGCAACTAATTATAGACAGCGTCATCATGGAACAAACCAGAAAAACTCATAGAAACCTTCACACTGGTTACATAGATTATAAAAAGCCTTAGATGCGATACCCTACAGTTGGCTAATTAGATTGCTAGAATTATACAAGGTCAATCAAAACTCCAGGCAATTCCTTACCCAAATCATGAGTACGTGGACAACTTAAATCAACCTGAGAACATATGGAAACAGCATCAGACAAGGTACATTCCAGAGAGATTCACTCAGCGCTTTGTGGTTCTGCCTCTGTCTCAATCTACTCTCAAACACACTGAATAACACAAACTTCGGATTCCACATTAAACACCAAAAAAATAACCTACACAAAATAGACCATCTCTTGTACATGGATGACATACAATTATACGCAAGCACAAAGGCACAGCTACAGGAAACGTTTACCCTGGACATCAACCAACATGGAATTTGGTGTAAGTAAATGCAAGCTACTTCATATCAACAAGAGACAATGGAAAGACCATCCTACGACGGAAACAATCAAAAATGAAACCATAGATAACCTGCTCAAAGAAGAAACATACAGATACCTAGACTTCCATCAAAGCATCAAAGTTTACCACTCTCATATCAAATCAGAGCTCAAGACGGAATTTAAAACCAGACCAAAAATCTGATGAAAGCTATTAACAACTTCGCCATACCTATTCTCACGTATTCGTTAGGTATCATTAAATAGTCACACACAGACATAGAAAACATTCACATTCTCATACGTTCTGAATTCACTAAACACAGGAAGTTATATCTCAACACGTGTAAGGAAAAAATCACCATCCAGAGAAAAGACGGAGGTAGGGGAATTATAGATTCACGCTAAATAAAAAACAAATTAACGAACCTGTAGAAATTCTTCCACAACAAACAAACAACTTCAACAAGGCAATAGCGAAGGCAGACAAGAATTATTATACACTGGTAACCTGGTCTGAAAAAACATTCCACGGAACATTGGCAGATACCACATAAATCAAGACCACATTCATATAAAGCTTTCATATACGTGATTACAAGAACGGCAACAGGAGGCTTCCTACTTGCCATCCAGGACAAAGTTATAGCAGCCAGAAACTACCAAAAATACATCATCAAGGATACAACCATTGAAGATGACAGGTGCAGGAGAGTTAACAGCAGAAAGTAATACGATTGATCACATAACGAGTGAATGTAAAATAATGGCCGGAACTAAACACACCGCGAGACACAACGAAGGTCGTTCATCAAGCATTAGCCACAATATAAAAACTAACGGAACACATACCCTTGCTATTATGCATCAACATCCATACTTGAAAACGAAGAGTACAAGCTCTACTGGGACTTTGACATCCACACGGATAAAACAATTTCCCGAAACAGACCCGGTATCACTTTTCAATCCAAAAAAGAAAAGATTATTTAATTTATCGCTGTTCCCAATTATCAGAGAACATCCAAGCGAAATACATTGAGAAGATTCGCCAAATACAATCGACTGCAATCAGGTGTCATCAAAAGAACAGAAATAGTGAAG
>JAUTXW010000977.1:237500-264482 GCA_030620095.1 Kuschelorhynchus macadamiae | reverse complement strand
TATTACAATTTTAAGAAATAATAAAATTTGATTTGTATTAATAAATTATCCAAGGACAATAAGTAATTTTTGAATATGCGCAATCATCTCTTCTTAACCGGAAATCGAGTGGGGAAAGGAGACAAGAAGGCAAGGAGCTGGGTGAACGGAAAAAGGGGGGCAGTCTTGGTGAGAGGCGTCGCCATGTTTGTCTCGGTGTAAGTCTGAAAAGTTTGTTTTTATGTAGACGTTGCGAGACCGTATTTAAGTGCATATGTAGGACGACTAAGTCTAAAAAAAGGGACCTTTTAACCCCAGGCTGTTTATGCGAGTGTAAATCAATGTACTCTTTCGGAACGCCTTGCATAATGGGTTCCATAATGATGTAAAACATCCACTAAGCCATGGTTTGCTCGAATGGGGTTCAAATTGTCCAAGTTGTTCAGCACAGTTATGCCGAATGAGGTTGTACCATGATGGTAGGCCACCACCCTCAGATTAAGAAGTATCCTTAATATCATCCACCACCATTAGCTGCTTCTTTCTGTGGACATGCCTTTACCACACTGCAGAAAGTTCTTAGCCCGATTACCAAGTTTTGCCATATTCGATGGATCTTAAGGTATCAAGAAAAGGAATATTGTAAGTAATCTATAATCTATTGTATCATTTAATGTATTTTTTTAAAATTTTTGTTAATATTACTTGGATGTGCCAGCGATGTGAAAGAAAATTATAAGAATTGTTATTGATAACTAGACAATAATTATTATTACGCACCAGCTCTCACTGGGCTGCTTCACAGAATTTTGCCATTTTGAGTTTCACTGTTGATTGAAATGACTATTTCAGTTATGGTTTGTGTTTATTGGATTTAATAACTCGCATGATTACAGATCATTTTTGCTTAATTTTCTAATAGTTCACTTTGATAATTTTTTTTGAAATTTTTGATTTTACTTAAACTAATGAAAGAAATATTGTAAAATTTTCTATTGCTTAAAATATCTCAAATTAATTGCCAGAATATTTGGTGTTAATATAATGATCAGAAGACTTGTGTATCTGTCATTATGCCACAGATAGGGCCTCTCGCTTAATGTATAATGTTTGTCTAAATCTTGTTAAATGTAATGAGGCACGTAAAAAAATTGGAAATTATTAATTGTTCACTTCATCTATGCTATAAATCTAAATATTTTATTATTTATTTATTATATTAATTTGCTTTTGCTCATTGCTATCTTTGAATATCAGATGTACCCGAAGACTTGTGTCTCTATCATTATGTACGGTTAGAGCCTCTCGCTTAATGTTTAATGTTTGTTCCATTCTTGTTAAATGTTATGAGGCACTTAAAAGTACTAAAGGATCTTATGTTACAATATATATATATATATATATATATATATATATATATATATATATATATATATATATATATGCTATAAATATCTTGATAATTTATAAAAATTTAATAATTTGCTTTTTACTCATCACTATTTTCAAACAACTTCTTATTAGCTATATGTAAAAATGGCATTTAATAACCGAAACTGGTGCTTATTATGATACATTATATACAATTTTCAATGTTTTAAATATACATATTTATCGTTACTTCAAGCGTTTCATTGACTAGATATATCCCCTCAATCCTTGTCAAGTATAGCTTGGCTGGCGCCCATACAAATAACTTGCTGGTAAGTCAGACATCTTATCATCGATAAAAATATTATTAACATAAACTTATTACATCTATTTATATAAACATTTACTTTGAATCCACGACCTTGCTCTCAAAATACTGAAAAGAGTTCCGGAGTGTGTAACAGTAAGAGGTAAATTATGTTTATTTACAGATTAGGAAATCTACTTCGAATAAAACATGTTACATATATACTTATATATATTTATTTATATATATATATATATATATATATATATATATATATATATATATATATATATATATAGCCAGTTTGAATTCTCGGGTAAACGGTCTGTGGTGCGTCAAACAAAAACAAAAAACTCATTTATCCATCAATCCTCTATATTTCGCCATTGTTAATGGCTTCCTCAGGAGGTAAATAGCTGAAATACAACACTAATGAATTAACAATACAATCAAAATAATACAAACTTACATTCAGAGTTACCATACAGAAAGTTAAACAAATTTTATTTAAAAACATTGGTAAAAAAAAAACAAGCGTGTTGAAGGTCCCCTGGCTAACTCACATCGTAGATGCTTAAATCGAAATGCATTCAGGTGTTCGTAAAATACAGAATTTATACTTGACGTGGGAGCGTCGGTAGGTAAAAATATACAGTTTCAAACAATAAACCTGCAACCACACTAACGGGTTCAACAAAAATACAAGGCAACAGTACCAAAGTACATAGAAATACAGTGGTGCTAAACAAGAATGTTACAATAAATGGTACTAAGCTGATCAACATCTGATTTGAAATTTATAGAATTATCTTTATCCTTATTTATACTTATCATTTCCAAAAATGTTCTTTTTTTATAATTACCTTCACGTTCTAAAATTTTTGTTGTTAAAGTCAAATCTATGGCCCAGATTTTGAAAGTGATGTACTAAAGCACACGATCTTTTATCTATTCTACTATCGCTTTTGTGTTGGATAATACCTGTTGCCTTGTATTTTTGTTGAACCCGTTAGTGTGGTTGCAGGTTTATTGTTTGAAACTGTATATTTTTACCTACCGACGCTCCCGCGTCGAGTATAAATTCTGTATTTTACGAACACTTGAATGCATTTCGTTTTAAGCATCTACGATGTGAGTTAGCCAGGGGACCTTCAACACGCTTGTTTTTTTTTACCAATGTTTTTTAAATAAAATTTGTTTAACGTTCTGTATGGTAACTCTGAATGTAAGTTTGTATTATTTTGATTGTACTGTTAATTCATTAGTGTTGTATTTTGGCTATTTACCTCTTGAGGAAGCCATTAATCAATGGCGAAATATAGAGGATTGATGGATAAATGAGATTTTTTGTTTTTGTTTGACACACACCACAAACCGCTTACCCGAGAATTCAAACTAGCTGATTTAGCGTACGGTCGAGATATTCTTTTGTTTATAATTAATGATGGGTTTTTATCAACATATAACTGTCACCTTTGGTATCAACACTGCAGTACTGATGAAGAAATGGTCGTCCCTTAATATCAAACTGGCAAATAATATCAATAGAAAAAATTTTCTTCTTCAATGTCGAAGAAATAACATACTACCCAGGCATATACAGGATGCAACAGCAGGTATGAACAGATTATTGCACAGACTGATAATTGGAAATTAATAGAGTTAATAAAAAAAAATATCAAGGTTTTGGGAAAGAAAAATTTAAATCTAGAAATTAGAGCGTGTTAACATCAAATTAATAAAATTAAATCTAGTTTAGTTGTAATTCAAAATGAATTAAAACATATTATTCCCATTTTTACGTACAATGAATACTCACGTAGATTGTGTTTTTCATATGAAAAACAGTTCATAAGGGTAAAAAATTCCAACCTTAATAAGTTTAGGCATTTGAAGGATAGTCTTAATAATTACAGAAAACTATTTAATGATAATAAGAAATGGTTTAGAAATATTTCGGACACGGAGATGCCTTTAGAAATCTCTGATTTTCTGTCGTTGGGTCCAAAGTTTAATGTTCCGGTATCTGGCGGGAGCTTGAATACTGTAAGGTTTCTGGCGGATGTAGAGGATATCATTCTAGAGGTTCCTGATGAGAGTAAGAATATCACAAGAGGAAAAATAACAAACAATATAACGAACTTTTAAACACCACAATAATTTAAATATTCAAACGCACTTCGAAAAGTTGTTTTATAAATCTCAGAGATTTCTTTGGGCAAATCCTGAAATGTATGTCCTTCAGGCGGATAAAGGTGGATGCACGGTGGTGATATAAATAAGAATGAATACATCATAAAAACCAAAACGTTATTAAATGACACCAATACGTACAGGTTGGTTACTGGGGATCCTACCCCAAAAGTACAACGTGATTTAAATAATTTAATTAAAATATTGAAAAATAATAAAGAAATCAATGATAGTACAGCAAAAAACTTAACCACTTATAACTCCATCGCCCCAAAACTGTATTGCTTACCTAAGATTCACAAGCCAAATGTTCCTTTAAGACCTATAGTGAGCTGCATAGGCTCGGCTACTTACAACTTATCAAAGTGGCTGACAAACATCTTAACCACTTCACTTGCGAATAGAACAGATTATAACGTCAGTGATACTTTTGTTTTTGTAAATGCTGTTAATGGTGTGATTTTGCCCCACGGCTATGTTTTGATTTCATTAGATGTCGTTTCGTTGTTTACAAACATACCATTTCAACTAGTTAACGAAATTTGGCAAGCCCAATGGCAAAAAATTGAAAATAACAATAAACCAATCTTTGGTACCCCTATGGGTTCTCCGATCAGCCTCATTTTGGCACAGATTGTCATGGACTTCATTTTGGATAAAATTATAGAAAAACTTCCGTTTAGGCTTCCATTTTTGTATAAGTTTGTTGATGACATTATCTGTTCAATTCCATCTGATCAAATTGATAATATTCTAGAAATATTTAATTGTTATAATAAACATATACAATTTACTTTGGAAAGTGAAACAAATAATAGTATTCCTTTTCTGGACACGTTGGTAATTAGATCAGATCGTAATAATGCTGTTATTCTAGATTGGTATCAAGAACCTACATCATCGGGAAGGTATATATACTATTTTTCGAATCACCAAAAAAATCAAAAGTGGAACACATTGATAGCCATGAAAAACAGAATCACTCATATATCAGACCCACAATGTTTAAAGGAAAATTTAAGGATCCTTTTAAACTTGTTTTTAAATAACGGGTACCCGAGAGATGTAACGTTAAAGCTGATTTATAACTCCAACATATTTGACGGACCAACGGAGGATTATATACAGACAAATTTTAAATATAAAAAGCTACCTTATGTTGTTGGACTTACTGACAATGTAATTAAGCATTTTAGTTCATGTGCCAATATAAAAGTGGCTAAATATAATACAATAAAAATTGGTCAATTATTGACAAAAACTAAAGACAAAACACCGTATATGCAAAATTACAATATTGTATATAAAATCCCGTGTCTGGACTGTCAAAAATTCTACATAGGTCAAACTAGTCAAAGCTTAAAAAACCGTATTATTTAACACAAAAGAGATAATAGAATAGATAAAAGATCGTGTGCTCTAGTACATCACTTTCAAAATCTGGGCCATAGATTTGACTTTAACAACACAAAAACTTTAGAACGTGAACGTAATTATAAAAAAAGATCATTTTTAGAAATGATACATATAAATAAGGATAAAGATAATTCTATAAATTTCAGATCAATGTTGATCAGCTTAGTACCATTTTTTGTAACATTCTTGTTTAGCACCACTGTATTTCTATGTACTTTGGTACTGTTGCCTTGTATTTTTCTTGAACCCGTTAATGTGCTTGCAGGTTTATTGTTTGAAACTGTATATTTTTACCTACCGACGCTCCCGCGTCGAGTATAAATTCTGTATTTTACGAACACCTGAATGCATTTATATATATATATATATATATATATATATATATATATATATATATATATATATATATACCGAGTGACCACGAGATTACTTTCCGGTTGGCGTTTTTTATTTTGCTATCGATATTAACGAAATTTGGCAGGGTTATTACTCTAACAAAACGTCATTTTTATGCATATGTGACGAGTTTTTCCGATTTCCGGTTTCACCGAAAGTGACCCTAACTTTTGATTTTTAAATGGGACACCCTGTATATTTTTGGTTATTCGGATTCTACAGATCCAATATTAAATAATTCTGTTTGGCTTTCTAGACCTAAAGAAAATTTTGTTTCGGAATTTTGGTGTAACTTAAAATATGAATATAAAATTTTATCACATAAGGCAAAAATCCTTCTGCCATTTGCCACAACATACTTATGTGAGTCAGGATTTTCAGCCTATGTAGCTATCAAGACTAAATATCGATCGCGCCTTAACGCCAAACCAAGTATTCGATTACGGCTGTCGAATATCCATATGAAGTAAATCCCAAACAACACATATCTCGTTAATTCTTTTCTCGAGCTTTTTTTTCATCCAACAATTCGCAACAGAACCTTTTATTAATAATGAGGAAACTGAAATAAATGCAGTTGCTTTTGTTACTGTAAATCCTACAGCATCCACCAGGGAAATTAGGCATTGGCAGAGAATCCGTAAGAAAATGTTTTAGAAAACATGGGTACAAGTCGATTAAATATCAGCTGCATCAACATTTATACGAAGGAGATTTCAATAAAAGACTGGAATATTGCAACTGGTTTTTGAACAATAATGATGATAAACAATAATCTAGCGAATTGTATCTTATATTCGAATGAGTCGAGATTTACTAATAATGGAATGTTTAACAGACAAAATACTCGATATTGGTCCACAACTATTGAACACCGAATGATGGAAGGTAATGTTCAAGAAATGCTTGGAGTTAACGTATGGGTTGAAATAGTAGGTACTAGGATTGTGGGACGAATTTTTTTCCAAGGGCACCTAAACGGAGATCGATATTTACGATTTTTACAAAACGAAATCGAATGTTTTTTGGGGGAATTACCATTGGAAATAAACAACGATCAACTTTATTTTCTACAAGATGGTGCACCTCCGCATAATGCCATTGTTGTAAGAAACTATTTAGAAGAGAGGTTTGCACAGCACGTCTTTTCTACTCATGGACCTATCCGATGGCCGCCTTGTTCGCCAGATCTTACATCAATTGACTTTTTTTGTGGGAACATATTAAAGGTATTATTTATTCAACACCACCACTTCAGATCTTGAAAAACCGTATACCAGCGGCATTTGCCAATTTTACTCCTAAAATGCTTGTCAATGTCATACAGAAAAACGTCTTTCGGGTTCGAAAATGCCGAAATGTACAAGGTCAGCACTTTGAAAATGTAATTGGTGGCTAAGCAAAGGTATTTCATTGTTTAGATTTTAGTTTATTGTTATTGTTTTGGTTATTGTTATTGCTCGTTTTACTCTGTTTTTAAATAAATACCTTTAATTACTAGATAAATTAATCTTTTATTATTCAACGAATAACACTTTTGCGACATACTCGATATAATCCATTGATAAGAATCAATATCTTTCACCTCCCTAATAAAAAAAAAATGTGTGAATGAAAATGGAGAAACCGTTTCGTAATGAATTACTGCATTTAGTAATGTTATGAAAGTGATATGCTTCCATTTCAGTTTTTCCAGCTAGGGCAAAAATACTAAAATAATTAAGTTTAGAGCCCTGTATCAAAAAAGTTTGCAAAGATAAAATTAAGTTAGTATTTTTCTAAGAGGGCAAAGTACGTAGAGTAATTTTAATATGATCATGGCACTATATATAGAAAAGGAAAATTTAATTTAAAAAAAAAATTTGGATAAAATTCGATATAAAATGGTCCACTCAGATGTAAAACGATCTTTAGAAGCCGAAAAACCAAAAATATACAGGGTGTCCCATTTAAAAATCAAAAGTTGGGGTCAATTCCGTCAAACCGGAAGTCGAAAAAACTCATTACAGATACATAAAAATGACGTTAATGAATAAGAATACTTCTTTCTTTCTCTTCAATCTAACGGCCTTGAGCTGCCTGGGCTATACGGCCGATGTGGTTGCTATATTTTCAGTTTTCAATTTTGTTTGTTTTTTGGGTACTATCTTTCAATGTCTTTTTATTGCTTCTTGGATTCCACTGGATGCCCGTTGAGAGTACTACTGGTCTCACGAGATGACCTTTTCTTTCAAGCTATCCTCTTACCCCTCCCACTCCAGCCACTTAGCGGCCATTACTAATATTCTATGTAGAACTGCGGCAGACGAAAGGGATAGAATGCAGGAACAACTAGGCCTCACACGTTCACAGCGTTTGTTCCCTTTCACACGTGGAACCACTTATATTAATAACACAGAAGTCTGCCTTCGACGAGACGAACCGGAAGACTCATGAACAAGGATAATAAAAGATTAAATGTGAGGTTGGAAATTTCTTCTTCTCTTATTTCTCTCTCGCTTTTGGCTAGCGTGACGTGCCACTTCGAGTAAAATTGTATTTCATGATAAAATACATCAACCTTTTAGTAAAACTTAAATGCGATTAATTTTCACGGATGTTTGGTAGATTCGACGAGTACTTGATATACTTACATTATTAATTTTTTTTGGCATGTACTAGTGTAAAATACATTTAATAGTAGAACATTGAAAACAATTAAGTAAAAGTTTAACTAAGTTAAAATAGCAGAACCCATTTATTATTTTTACAATTAAAATGATGTAATTTTAATCTAATTTTAACAATGCATTTGTTGATCTACTACAAAGCCTTTTTTCGTTGCTAGTTTTGGGGAGTTGCTAAAGAAATTGTCTACATCAACTTTACAATAATCTATTAACTTAATCGGTTTTTTTTTTTGAGTTAGTTACATTTTGTAAATAATTTTCTTAGACTAAACCTGATTAAGCCATAACACCGCTCACTTGATTGCATGATCAAAATGTCTCTTAATACCGATGCTAAAAATCCACTGTAGCAGAAACGAAATCCAATGAAACAGGTACTATGGCCTCAAATACTGCCACCAATGCCCCTTCAAACCTGGTAATACCTTTAACCAGTACAGTGACGCCGTAGATATTAGGGTAAGCTGGATGAACTCTATCAAAAAGATTCAACTGAGTCTTGAATTAGACCAAACCTCTTGCTACAATACATGCCCCAGTTACTACAAGCGTCAGCAGCTCTCTGGTTCCGTAATAACCGCCATTCATGGGCAACTTGGGATCATTTTATTCGAACATCATTTGTTGGAGATGTGGCCAGCCTGGGCATTATCGAAATGAATGTCGAGGAACTCCGAAGTTATTTTGCTTTAAGTGTTGCAAAGAGGGTGTCATGTCTAAAGGCTGTAACGGTCCCCGGAGCTCAAATAGGAAAATTAGGAAGGCAGAATAGAGGAGCGAGGACTGCACTCGTAACCGCTAACTCGACTCGCCTCGTATGATTGTGACATTAGAAAGTTTAGAAAGCTGCCCCACCTTATCCTATATTTGAAAGGCAAAAACTACCATGCATTAGCATAGGACACTGGAGCCGTTCAATCCTACATAGGTCACCAGTTACGGGCTGCATGCAAGAAAAGTTATTATCGAAAGACATTACCAACTGCTCCATCTAGCAGGTTTGACGATAAGAGGATAGCTGATATTACCAAAGCTTACCGAATACAACTCAAAATTGGAAACCGCCAATTTTGCAAAGTCTATTTTGCCAAATTTAGCATCTGAAAGAGTCGTCGGAATGGATATGCTTAGCAAAACGGGTTTCAGATTAACTTTCAAATAAACGAAGTTCTCATAAACTGACAAGTCCTTCCACAACCTAGACATTTTTTTTCAATTATCTCTCTCAATGAACTAGATTCCAGGCCACCATTTAGTTTAACAGTGCAAGAAGAAAATAATCTACAAGAATTCCTAGACCTAGGTATTACCGAAATTTGAAGAAATTCAAGGAACTACCACACTGGTTTAGCATACGCTTACTGAAGCCCGAAGCAATAAAATAGCGATACCGTCCTCAGAACCCTAAAATGCGGAGAATAATTAATACTGAAGTTAGACAAAGGTTGAAAGACCAGTTTATTCAGCCCTCAAATAGTCCTTGGAGTTCTCCCGTAGTAATAGTCTGTAAGAAGAATGGAAAACATCGTTTTTGCATAGATTTTCAAAAAATTAACACCGTCTCGCGTAAAGATGCCTATCCACTCCCGTTTATTAATGCCCGATAATGAAGAGCCCGATATATCTCCACTATTGACCTTCAGATTGCACACCGCACTGGCAACGCTCCAACGTTTGATAGACAGCATTATATAACCTGAACTTGACCCCTATTGCTTTGCTTATTTGGACGACATCATGGTTCTAGGGAAAACTTTCGAAGAACACCTTAATAATCTACGTGAAGTTTTCCACTGTCTCCGACGTACCAGTCTAAAACTAAACCCAGATAAGTGTCAATTTGGTCGCCAATCCCTCCGATATTTGGAACATCTTGTTACTCCAGAAGATATCCGTACAGATCCCAAGAAGGTTTCGGCTCTTTTGACTGAAGCCACAGTATTGACTCGTCCAGATTTTTTTAAACCATTCGTATTACAGACCGATGCTTCCGACAATGGATTAGGTGCGGTTTTAATCCAATATGGTCCAGATCGTGATCACGTGATTGCCTATGTAAGCTTCTTAATTCTAAATTTCAACGAAAAAAGTTGCGGAAAATTCTCGGGCGCCAGACCCTGGATTTTAGTGGTAGGGTCCTCGCTATGCCTCTGGGTAACTTTTAAACAATCAAAGACTAAAAGGTCCTCATTTGTTTTTAATTAAAATAAAAACGAGATTTTAACCTTATTGTTACTTTTATTGTCATTCAAAAAATTACAATTCTATGCTAGACTCAACTAAATAAATATCATAATTTACCAGAGTTTCAATATCTTATTCGAAATAAAATTTAATTATTTAAGGTCCTATACAAGTTTTAATATAATGTTCTATACCAACTTTATCATAATGTTCCTAAACACCTTTACGCAAAGTAAACTTTGTTAAATTCGGAATGTAACGCAACGGAACTTTGGCGATCCATAAATGTCGGTTAATTAATTAGAATGTCGGAAGGTTCGGGGTTGTCATTATCAGATGTCGGTTCACGATAAATGCCCTTTGGAAGTTCGGGCTCCCGTCTAAAGTTCAAAAAAGGCAGGGGAATGTCCAGTAGTGTCGTATTTTGCGATATTGATAGCAAATTGGAACTCAAGCAAGTGTTCATCCCATTTCTTATTCTTTCCTTCGCAGAACTGCGATATTATGGATTTTAGAGTTATATTCATACGCCCTACGGAGTTAGTTTGTGGGAGTAATAGTATGTTGATTAATGCTCATTTCTTTAAAACGTAACTGGAATGTATGACCAGTGAATTGAGATCCATTGTCAGTAATCACCGTTCTTGGACATCCAAAGCAAGTAATGACCTCTTCATATATAGCCTTCAGGTGCTTTGCGGAGAATATGTGTTTCCTTTGCTAGACCGTGGTAGGAGCCCTACTAAATCCATGCTTACAGTTTCTCATGTTTTTCTTTTGAGAGCATTTTCCCAGCAGACGGCTGTCGAATGGACTTGTAACTTATACATGATTTACATCTTTGGACATACTTAGCTACATCTCTAAACATTCCTGGCTAGCCTATAGTAACGTAAGGCTTTGTGGGTCGCAGTTTTTGCTACGCCCCTGTGCCCTGCCGTGAGTACGTCATGAATCTTTTGGAAAACAAAGTTTCCATAGTCCAGTCAGGTTGATATCGGTCAGATAGCAATCTTGAAAATGACGATATAGTGGCACCCTTAATTAACACAATAATCAGGGAAATCCTCTAGATTATGTCGTACTTCTCTAAATTTCTTTTTGTACCACTGACAATTTATCTTATTTTCCATACAATACAGTGGTTCAGAGTCGGAATCATTATGCTCAATTTCTAGTGGGTCTCGCGGCAGAGCATCCATTATCTTATTTAACACGCCCTTCCGGTATTTTATTTCAAAATCAAAATACTCCATCTAGCTAATCTTCCAGCCAGACTTTTGATTGAATATAATCAACGGAGGGACTGGAGATCGTTAACAACGGTAAAATCGTATTTCTCTAAATATGGCCTCTTCTCGATACCATAAACAATAGACAGGCACTCTTTTTTAGTTACCGAAAACTTTTTTTAGTTGGAATTTAGACTGCAGCTTACATAGGAAATCACGTGATCACGATTTGGACCATGTTGGATTAAAGCCGCATCTAATTCATTGTCGGAGGCATCGGTCTCTAATACGAATGGTTTAAAAAAATCTAGACAAGTCAATACTGTGGCTTCAGTCAGAAGAGCCGAAACCTTCTTAGGATCTGTACGGAAACCTTCTGGAATAACAAGATGTTCCAAATATCGGAGAGATCGGCGACCAAATTGACACTTATCTGGGTTTAGTTTTAGACTGGTACGTCGGAGACAGTGTTTATTTACGCGAGACGGTGTTAATTTTTTGAAAATCTACGCAAAAACGATGTTTTCCATTTTTCTTACAGATTATTACTACGAGAGAACTCCAAGGACTATTTGAGGGCTAAATAAAGTGGTCTTTTAACATCTGTATAAATTCATTTTATTGCATCTGGCTTCAATAAGCATATACTCAACCAGTGTGGTAGTTCCTTGAATTTCCTCAAATTTCGGTAATTCCTTGTCTAGGAATTCATGTAGATTATTTTCTTCTTGCAGTGTTAAGTTAAGTGGTGGCCTGTAATCTAGTGTGGTAGTTTGTTGAATTTCTTCAAATTTCGGTAATTCCTTGTCTGGGAATTCTTGTAGATTATTTTCTTCTTGCACTGTTAAACTATGTAGTGGCCTGAATCTAGTTCATTGCGAGAGATAATTGAAATAAAATGTCTAGGTTGCGGAAGAGCTTGTCCGTTTAGAAGAACTTCGTTTAATCGAAAGTTAATCTGAAACCCGTTTTGCTAAGTATATCCATTCCGACGACTGTTTCAGATGCTAAATTTGGCAAAATAGTTAGAAGCGGTTTCCAATTTTGAATTTTATTCCGTAATCTTTGGTTATGTCAGCTATCCTCTTATCGCCAAGTCAGCTAGATGGTGCAGTTGGTGCTGTGTTTCGATAATAACTTTTCTTGCATTCAGCCCGTAACTAATGACCTATGTTTGATTGAATGGCTCCAGTGTCTACTAATGCATGGTAGTTTTTGCCTTTCAAATAAAGGATAAGGTGCAGGCGGCTTTCTGAACTTTCTCATATCACAATCATCGCTCCTCTATTCTGCCTTCCTAGTTTTCCTATTTGAGCTCCGGGGACCGTTACAACCTTTAGACATGACACCCTCCTTGCCACACCTAGCAAAATAACTTCGGAGTTCCTCGACAATCATTTCGGCGATGCCCAGACTGGCCACATCTCCAACAAATAGCTATGTTCGAACGCTTTTTGTAGGTCGATAATTTGTTTCGGGTTTTGGGTGGCTAACATGGTTTGGTACCCCGGTGACTGGTTCATTGTTTCTTTGAAGTCGCAGAATGAGCTCGGCATCCAGATCTACCTAGTAATTTACGGGGAAATAAAATGATCCCAAGTTGCCCATGAATGGCGGTTATTACGGAACCAGAGAGGAACCTTGTAGTAACTGGGGCATGTATTGTAGCAAGAGGTTTTTGTTAATGTTTTGTGGGGAACATATCTCCTCCTGTACTATTTCATGAAATGTAATTTTACCCGACGTGGCACGTCACGCTAGTCAAAAGCGAGAGAGAAATAAAAGAAGAAGAAAATTCCAACCTCATATTTACACTTTTAATATCTTTATTCATTAATCGTTGGGCAGTGCATGGTTATTTTAAGTTTAAAGTATTTCAGTGCGCTTTTTAGTGTAAAAAAAAAACAACATATCCTGTAAAACAAGATGTCTTTAAAAAAATAATCGTTTAGGGATTAAAAGCCATCCCTATTTTCGAGCTGTATATTTAGTATTTGTTTTTTCAAATTTGTTACAAATGGAGAGTTAGAACTGAAACCAAATAAAGTAGAATTTTTTTAGCTATAACTTCTGCGATAGGGCAAAAACGCTTGTGTTATAACGCCGTTATCGTTCTCTATTTTTTGATGATACTTGGGAAAGCAGGTATTTTTACATAAATTCCAAACAAATTTTCAGTAACATATTTATGTGTCATCAATTATTAGTTTTTATAGTAAATCTGAGTGAGAATCAAATGTTTCAAAAATAACTATCTTAATTTTATACAAAGAAACTGAATTTTTAAGTGGCACTGGAATTTTTTCCTGTAAAAAGGTTTTGTTTTTATGTGCGAAATTTAAAAATACCAGGAAATATATGTAAATTCGGCTCTAAGTAATATATAAAATTGCACTTATGCAAGAAAAAAATTGCTACGTAAAACAGAAAGTTTGGTGTTTTGTTAGTTCATATATACTAATATAATACTCTACAGATACGGTTACAATATTCGAATTTTTACTGTAAATATGACGGAAATTTCAACTGTAATTTTACCTATAGAAATATATTTTTTAAATTACTTGCTTTTTTTACATTCATACAAGTAAAAATACGTTTGTAACATGATTAGAACATTTTTTTTATGTAAAAATCACAATTTTATTTGGCCAGACACAAACAAAAAAACTAAATACCGCAAATGTGTTTTTTATGCAAGTTAGCAGCTATCGGAATTCAAACTTCAGGTTTCTATACTGGTAAAACGACAATTTTACTTTTCCGCCCAGTATAAATAAAACCCGTATTAAATACTATTAGACCCGTATGTGTATGTATGAGGCTTAATAAACCCAGAAAATTACCTACCTGTCCGGTATACATAGCATAAAAACCCGCAAAGGGACGTCAAAAGTCGGCAATTAATTAATAAAAGTGTCCTATACGTCCCTACTGTCCCTGTATAACATAGAATATGCTTTAGTACTTATTCGACCAGTATAATAATGAAATTCGTATTTACTATATTACACCCCCTATGTTTAATATATACATAAGAGTACGCAAAATTTAGAAAATTTAATCCCGTATGCTGAAAACTTGCCAGTGTCACAATGTCTCGGACTATATTGTTTTACTGTTAAGCCTGGGTTATAGATTGAAAAAGTTTGCGTCTTGCGTCGTCCGTTTAAGCTAAGTGTTTACACTGGTTCTTAGCCCGAGTTATAGATTGAAACCGTTTGCGCTTTGCGTCACCTGTGGAGCTAACCTTACTTTAATGTTTATATTTATCGCCTTTTTTAATTAATGCAATTTTGTCTTGCTTGTTTTTCACTTTATGTGCGTTTTTATAATTTGCTGAACATGGATAATCAAAAGCATAGTAATAATGTCTAGTAAAGACTAGGCGTTGTGGGTATATTAATGTGTGCCGCAGCTGTAAAGTTGTTGAAGAGAAGGCGGCAAAGAAGATCGCCAATTCGGCCTGTTAAATGGGGTAGAAATACTCATAATTCCTACTAGTATTTTCTTAAACCTAAAGACAATGACTCCACGCAGTTTTTTTTAAATGGGTGAAGATGTTATGTGTATATATTAATGTCAAATTTATTAGGAAGGACGAACGTTTTAAAAGGCCCTCTAATATCCCGCAATTTCATTGGTTGCAGCTTAAGGCAAACGTCGATTTTTGCCAGCCGCTTCCGTCAAAGTTAAAGATCGCCATCTTTTCGACGGATAGCGGAAACTTAAACCATATATAACCATATCCATTGCTTTGCGTTAAGTTAACTTCAAGGACAGCGCAAACGGCGACGGAAGACGTTTTCAATCTATAACTCAGGCTTAATATTGAAAAATTCATGTATCATCATCGAAAAAAGGTAATCGAACAGCGCTTGTATCAAAAGAATATCGATATTAACCACATATTGAAAATAACAGCAAATTTTCTTAAGGATATTTTACAAAATTGGGGAAAGTATTGCAGCTCAAATTGTGGCTTCAGTCCTAAAAACATTCCCATTTAATCGACAGCGACTTAACCACGCTTTACTCTGGTTTTGTCGAATGCAACTCGATACTTTTATGAATTTTTAATTGATAGAAGTTCCAAAATAAAAATGGGTAATTTTTTTAAAACTACATTTTACCCAATTTTTTGACCTGGGACCAACTTGTAGATAAAATATGGAACTTTCGTTCTGACCGTTCGTTTTTGACCCAGGTGGTACCATGTATTCTATGAGGGCTAAAAGCCAACCTGTGCATGCAACAGTTCAAAAATTTCTCTAAAATTAGCCTGAATCGTATTTCAACGTGGTTTCGAAAAATGTGTCCATATTGGACGCCACTGCTCAGTTTACTATCAGCTCTACCAAAAATGTGTTTTTACCAGAAGATGCGCCTATTTATCCTCTACGAACGATCCCAGAGAAGCGTTTTTCCCCGACGTATCATTATCGAGCAACAGCGTGCCGATTTCGTCTATGAAAATTTAGATTATTTTCAGTTTTCCGATTTTCACCAATTTTTTGTCCAAGTTTGACTTAATAATATTTTGGTACTCGAGGAAACAAATAGAAATTTGGAAAGTTGTAGAAATAATTTTAATGTTTTTGAATCCGCTTCGCTTTTGTGTGAAAAAAGTAAATATTTCGGTTATAAAGTAAAGGCACCGTTGATGGTTAGCCCAATTTTCAAAAAATTGTAACTTATTTAATTTTTATCCGATTTTGTCGATATTTTGGCAAAACCTCGAGGCATCGATAGGAAACAAATACTCTGAAACTTCAGTCTGTCCTGATTTATTGTGAAGTTAATTTTGGTCAGTGACGGACGAATACCACCAAACGGAAGAAAACATTTAACGCTTTACACACAATTAGCTACAAACTTTAAACACAATTTAGTACTTTTTCTTTCCTCATTCATTTTGCCTTAAGGCAAGTTCCAGCAAAACCAATATTTAGGGAACGACAGCAAAATTAAATTAATTTTTTTTTAAGAAAATAAATGTAATTTTTGAAAAGATCGTTCTATAAGAATTTTTGCTCTTTGCTCTTTCGGGGACCGTTCAATGGACCCTTCTTTTTGACCAAAAAATGAGGTTTAAAAAATTAAAAAAAAAATACTTCAATGGGCTTCATGAGACCGTAAAAAGGATCGTTTCAAAAAAATTTCAGTCGATATTTTTTTTCCACAGTATCTTGGGAAATTCCAAAAAAAATCGAAAAAAAATTTTTGATTTCATTCACCGTATTTAAAAATTTTGTGTAGTTTAGAAGTTACGGAAAAAAGACAGTATTCCACCAAAAATGGAACTATGAAAACTGTATTTAAAAATTTTAAGTAGGTAGTTTAGGAGTTACGGGAAGAAAATTTTTTGACAGATATCAATTTTTTTCTAATAAATTACGCCTTTAAAAGTTATACGGACCTATTAAAACCGTATTTAAAAATTTTAAGCGGTTGAAAGTTATGGAGAAAAACAATTATTTTTGACAGCTGTGAAAATATTTTTTAATTATATTACCCCACTAAAAGTTAAATGAAACTGCGAAAAACGTATTTTAAGCAGTTCACGTTGCGGGGTCAAAACAATTTTGAATGCTGTCAGAATATTTTTTACAAATAAATTACGCCACTAAAAATATATGGAACAGTAAAAATTGTATAAAAATTTTAAGCGGTTTAAAAGTCACAAGGGAAAAAAACGATTTTTTGACAGCTGTCAAAATATAAAAAAAAATACAGTCACACGGTAAAAACAAATTTCTTGCATCTGCCAAAAAATGTTTTTTGATGAATTACGCGTTTAAAAACTCCAAACTTGTGTCCTATAAGAGATTTGGTAAAGAAAAAGAAATGAAAAATTAACGGCTGCGCAAAAACAAAATTTTGGCTATTTATTACCCAAGCCTACTAAATCGATCCGGAATGTTTCACTATAAAGGAAAAAAATAACAGCTCTTAAACCAGAATTTCTAAAGTAAAAAAATACCTACTTCTCATGTATGACATAGTATAAGCTTTAACTGTATACTGGAAACCTGCTAAAATGCCAAAAAATTTCATCAAATAATGAAACTAGCGGGCCTTAAACATCGTTGTAATGCCGGTCGATGTTTTAAGACATCGATAGATCGCCGGTCGATGTTGCAATACATCGATGGATTCCGGTCGATGTTTTTAACACATCGACGGTTTAGGACGAGTTTTTTAATTCACGGATCTGTCTATCGGTACACGTTCTAACCTTGTTTTTTAATGTTATATAAGAATGAGATGGTTAGTTTGATTGATTAGCCGATGAATTTAAAATCTCGGCTTATATTTGGACATTTCAATTTTACATTAGAGACAATTGAATATTGTTGGTTGCCGTCCTAATAAACGTTTTACTTGCTACCTCAGTTGCAGTTGTTTGTTTTCTAAGGCAGGTATCACCGCCAGCAAAACGCTTAATCGGCTGGGCGGAAAACGCTTATCTAAATTACTTTTTTTGAGTTCTTTAGACAAAAAAAGAGTAGTTGCTTTAGGAAGTTGAAAATATTAAATTCACAATATGATTAATGCGTGTTCGCCTTGTTCCTTGTTGTTTCGATTTAAGTTTTTTTATATTGTTTTACCAGAGCTAAGTTAAACGGTTTAGTTCAAAATATGCATCTATTTACGTTTACTGTACCTTCTGTTATGGTTATTGCTTTATAATAATAAATTTTTTAATCGGGAATATTCTAGATATTAATGATATTACAAAAATAATAGTCTCTACATTTATAGGCTGGAAAACCTAGTTTTGATGAACTCTAAATAATCACCTTTAATATTCTACTGTGTTTATAGTCAATCAGGTTGTCCCAGCTTTATATACCCCACTTTACATATAAGTGAAATAACATAAATCGACCGTATTTTTTTAAAATGCTTATTAATTTTGTTGGTCGATCCTATGATCTTCAATGTCGATGTACTGTGTACTACATGTAGAAACTGGTCGATGTTTTTGCACCGTCGATGGATCAAATTCGATGTTTTTTTACATCGATGTATCGATGGTTTTCAAACATCGTGCATCCCTAACTGAAACCAGTTTCTTAACTTTTTCCCTTTTCAGGGTGCTGCCTCATCCATTTTGGCTACCCTGTATAATGCACAAATATTAGTGGTATTCAAAAATTAAATAAATTTGACCCGTTTCGCCGTTTTTCGAAATATTACTTCATTTTATTTTAGATATGTATAATCGAAAAACAATTTAAGTATCTACGCCAATGTCTTCCATTATTTTTCAATGTTAGAACATTTACCCCAACATCTCTGTTTTCAATTTGACTATTATTGGTTTTGCGTTCTCAAAATATGATTTTTTTTACGCTTTTATACCCCTTATAAAAACAAAAATCTTCGCCCATGACACCCAAAACCTCATTCCCTGAGACACTAACCTAGTCTATTTTTGGTGTAAATTTGAAAAGAATCAGTTTGGTCGTTCTCAAGTTACTGTTGGCCCAAATTTCGTTTACATACACAAATCCGTGCAGATATATATATATATATATATATATATATATATATATATATATATATATATATATATATATATATATATATATATATATATATATATATATATATATATATATATATATATGCTTCACAACTTACAACTTATCCGCCCAGTATAAAACAGTACAAACATGGGGAAAGTATTACACCTAAAATTGATGTTCCAATCCTTAAAAGAATCAAATTTTAGTCTGCCATTTCAAAAATACACAAAGAATCGTTTTTGAGGCCTAAAAATTGAATTAAAATTATCTAAATACATAATATATACTCACTTTTACTCTGGTTTTGTCAAAGGCAACTCGATACTTTTACTTACGATTTGTCAAAAAGCAGCCTTATCACCGATCGGGTTGAATGTGGTGCCATTTTCTAAAGGAAACATAGCCGTGTATTGGGTATATTTACTAACTTCGACTGGGATAAACCGTTTTGATGCTACAGAGCCGGGCATGAAGCACTGGTTGAGAACATGGCAGAAAGGTCAAATTTTAATTTTAAATGGCTCGTCCTGTATAAACCAAAGCATAATTCTTTCACGTGGTTTTTTTAACTCTTCGGAAGTACTTTTGAGCGCAGTAAACTTTCCTCCCTCAAAAACATTATTTAAAAGAAAACAGTGAATATACGGGAAATAAGTGGACAATTTTTTTTTAGTTTTTTGAATTTTCCCGACGTTTCCGGCTTAGGTACCCTATTTTGATTTGGAATCTCCTTTAAATTTCCTACGGAACCCTCGTTTCGCCTTCACTAAGTAGATGGAGTTTTAACCTTGTAAAATGCTTCCAAAGTAATTCCATTTTTTTAGCTTTTTTATTTTTTTAAACGACGATTTTTTGACGAGAAATGGGAAAAAATTTCCCATCTCAGAAATTAACCTCGAGACCTGAATCATGTTTCAAGGAGTTTCGAAAAATGTTCCCATATCGAACGTCAATGCTCAGTTTATTCTCAGCTTCACCAAAAATTTGTTTTTTTTCCAGAAAATGCGTCTATTTATCTTCTACGATCGACCCCATAGATATGTTTTTCCCCGACGCACAGTGGTTTCCCGGAGACCATTTATGGCCAATAAGGGTTATATTAGAAGTACCTTTAACCTAAGTAAACATAATATTAAAATATACTAGAAGGTCCAGTAGGCTTAGAAAATGTCTGTTTTACAAACAGGTTCTTAAAACACATTATTTTTCTATTATTATATTGTTTAAGTTATTGGTAATTATTTAAGTTTATTTAGAAATATATTAACAAAATTTGATATAGAAGCTGCAGAACAACGTAAGTAAAATTAAAACGTTAATTCAATATTTAATTTTTATTTCATAGTAAGTGTTTTGAAGGGTTGTTTTATTCGTGGTTAAAAATGTCTGATATATTTAAAACGTTTTTCTTTGGTAGAGAAAATTTATGTTTCCGTCATCAACCGTTTTTGCAACTTATGGTGTTAAAGCTGCAGAACGTAAGTAAAATTAAAACGTTAAATCAATGTGTGATTTTTATTTCATAGTAGCTGTTTTGAAGGGTGGTTTTATTCGTGGTTGAAAATGTCTGATATATTTAAAACGTTTTTCTTTGGTAGAGAAAATTTATGTTTCCGTCATCAACCGTTTTTGCAACTTATGGTGTTTTTAGTAGAACATTATCTAAAGATATTTTTGAGAAATAAAATAGCCGCCGCTTTATGAGATATCAACACTTTTATGTTGGTATTAATCGGTAATAATTTTTGCTACAATAAGACACATAGTACAGTAAAAATAGAAAAAAATTATTATTTAAGATTTTTTTGCTTAAATAAATAAAAAACCTACAGTTTAACATACTAAAAGTCTCCATTCCTTAGTCATCGGTGTCTGTCATTTCTAACCTCCAAATGTCATCGGGAAAAGGTTTTTCTTGTCTGGGTTTTGTGCAGCTCTCAATTTGAAGATTATTTTACCTACAATGTCGTAGACAGGTCATGTGCGGCACAAAATGACATTAGCCCCGTGAAGCACGTGACCTGTCAATGACATTGAAATTAACATAACGTAAAAAAACTTTTTTTACCGAGCCCCAAAGAGTCACAACCATTCAGAGGTTAGAGATTTTTAATTTATGGTTTGAAAATTCAGGATATTCAATTGAAAGAAGTTCCCAAGTTTACAATGGAATTGCCAATTGAATAAATATTCGAGGCGAACTCTATCAACAATCTGCTAAAAAAAATAATTGAAGTTTGCGACCAATTAACAAAACGATGGAAAAAAGCTAATCGTTCCAAAAATACATTTATGAAATCGAATAATGCGTGGTTACTAAGCGAGGTAATTTTTTCTCCACAAATGAATATACTACAAACCCCAGCTATTTCTTATATACTTATTACAGAAAAATCATTTACAGAAAGCAGTAATAGGTCAAAACGAAGAAAAATTCGAGAACTAGAAGATACATACGACAAAAATCAATTGAAAGGTGCGTTGAAGTTAATTTTAAAAGAAGAACAAAAAAAGGATGACCTACATTTAATTAAAACAGGTCTTGAAACTATACCAACACGATCAGCTGACGTAATGAACACTTGGAATAATCATAACAAAAAACCTATCAAACCGTATACAAATTAGCCTGATATAATCGATACTAGGATGTCCAAGCATGATTATGAAACAATTAGAAGAGACGCTAAGGAAAGAAACTTCGATGTTTATCCCTCTTATAAAAAAATTTTGGAAGCAAAGGTCAATTATTATCCATCTTCTGAACATATACAGGTCACCGAATTAGATGCAAAGGTTCAACTACAGGCGCTTTTAGACCATAGTGTTTCGCGAATTATTTTATCTCAAAAAGATGTATTTGAAAATGTCGATACCGGCCTTACAATGACTTTGATACACAATTGGGGTTGCGACGGAAGTACCGGTCACAGGGAATATAAACAGACTATTAAAGAAAATGCTTCAGACTCTGATACATTTCTCACATCACTCGTACCCCTACAATTATTTTCAGTCAGTGAAGTTGATCCAAACAAAAAAAAATATTTTGGTAAATCCCTCGGCCGTCCTCCACTAAATATTGTAAGCCAATTCATATTTCTTTTAAAATAGAAACTGCAGCTTTGACTTTGCAAGGATCTAATTCAGTAAAGAAAGAATTGCAGGAATTAGAAAACATTTTTAGTAAAATGATTTAAAGATGACAATGATGGATGGCAAAATTACTGGTGTTTTGACAGAAACGAGTTCAAATCAAGCATGTAATATTTGCGGAGCTACTCCGAAAATAATAAACGACATCGAAAAGGTTAAAAAGAGGCCAATAAAGGAATCATCTCTAGACTACGGTTTATCCACTCTTCACGCATGGATTAGATTTATGGAATATTGCATGCACTTATCATACCGATTGGACTTCAAAAAATGGCAGGCTAGGTCAGAAGGTGAAAAGGCAAGTGTTAAAGAAAGAAAGAAAGAAATTCAAATCCGCTTTAAAAGCGAAGTGGGATTGAATATAGATAAAAGAAAGCCATGGAGAAGTGGTACTAGTAATGACGGGAATACGGCAAAAAGATTTTTTGCCGAACCATCAGTAACAGCTAACATCTTAACTATCGACGAAGAGTGTGTAAAGCGTTGTGCGTGCATTTTGCAAGCTATGTAATCGGGATTTCCAATTGGTGAAACTAAATTTAAAGAATATGGTGAAAAGACAGCGGTACTGTTGACATCAAAATATCCGTGGTATTACATGCCCAGCAGTATTCACAAAATTTTCCTACCCTACCAATAGGCATGATGTCGGAAGAGGTACAAGAGTCTCGCAACAAAGACCTAAAAACTACTACTACAGAGAACATTTTATTCGAAAAACATCACAAACCAGGATCTTTTAAATCTATTAAATAAAAAATGTTGTTGTTAATTTAAGACACAAATTTCATTAAATGTTATCACCGTATATAGTGACGTACATGAAAACACTTCAAACCTTAAAAGAAACATGTTCTTTTAAAGAAAAACATACACATAAAATTTGAGTTATATAATTTACCAGTTAAGATTATTACGACTTTTCGTTCGAATATCGGACGCCGACACGTGTTTTTTCCTGCATTTGCACACGCAGACAAAATATTACATCTTTTCCCCTCCTATGCGTCACTCGTGATTCAAAAATTCTCAAAAGGAAATAGAAGTTATAGAAGTTTAATTTGATATTTAAGCCAAATCTACGCTTAAGAACATAAAAATGTAACTTGAGCTTTAAGTTATTTTTGCTGTTTATTTTTCCATTAAAAGTGACACCTGTCATGAGCTAATCAAATCCAGATATGTATAGCTTGTAACTTACTAACTAAAGTTTATTTTTAAGCGTAATTTACCCAATCTCTAACAATTAAACACAAAATATTTTTAATCACAATTTTAATCTACTTTTGGGCAAAAATGATCTCCGAGAAACCACTGTGCGACGCACAATTAACGAGCGACTGCGTGCCGATTTCGTGTATGAAAATTGGATATTTTTCAGTTTTCCAATTTTCACCAAATTTTTTTCAAGTTTGATTTTATGATATTTTGGTACCTCATGGAAGCAAATAGTAAATTGGAAAGTTGAAGAAAATATTTTAAAGTTTTTAAATCCGCTTCGCTTTGGTGTGAAAAGTTAAAACTTCAGCTATATTCGGCTTTAAAGTAAGATCACCGTTGATGGTTAGCTCAATTTCCAAAAATTTTTAATTTTTTTAATTTTTATTCGATTCTGGCAATAGTAAAATTTAATGTTGGTCAGTAGCAGACAAATACCACCAAATGGGAAACAACGTAATGCTTTACATACAAGTATTTTTCAATAAAAAAAATGTTTAACGAACGACAGCAAAAAATCAGAAGAAAAGTTCAGAAAATTGAATTTTGTTTAGAGAAATGCAATTTGCTCACACTTTTTTGAAAATATTGTCCTATCTATAAGAATTTTTTCTCTTATCCGTGCTCTTTAAGAATCCTATGTTTTTGTGGAAAACTTGAACCGTTTGGCCACCAAGGTGGTTCAATGCACCCATATCTTTGACCAAAAAAGGAGGTTTAAAAATTAAAAAAGACCGTAAAAAGGAACGTTTCCTAATTCATATTTCAATTTTTTTGACAGCTATAGTGTATCATGGGAAATTCTAAAAAACTCGAAAAAAAAAAACGTTTTATTTCATTAATAGACAAAAAACGAAAAATGATACGAAGATCCATTTGATACCGTTCGAGAGCAGCAAGTATGCTCTAAGAACATACCAAATGTAAAAAGTTTATCATCGAGCATCTCCGAGATATAGCGACCGAAAGGTAAAAATATTCCAACAGTACTTACTATTTGACACGCCGCGGACGAACAGACTTTTTGGAAACTTTTTGAATTCTGACAAGGACAACAAATTCTCGTCAAGCTCCAAATAAACAAAAATGATTTGAAACATAAGTTTGAAGTATTTAGCGCTTGCTACAAGGGGAGGTACAGGACAACATAAATAAAAAAAAATAAAAACTTAAAACTAATCAGTCTACAAATGTTACGAACGTAAATGGTAATTATACTTACTCGTCAATAATTGATTCCCGCCAAGTTACATATCCCGGCCAGTCTCATTGAAAATGCATGAATAATTAATATTTTGGTGTTTAAAATAAATAACAGTGGGAACTAGGAGAGCAGATGTTTGTAATTTTTATTTTTTTTGAAATTGTTTTGTCCTATACCTTCTCTTGTAGAGTCTTAGCCCTTCGTTTTATTTAAACTTATACCAAGTCAGTCAAAAAGAAATTCAAGAGATTTCATTGATTACATTTAGATCTGTAGAGAGTGACTTATCCCGAAACCCCAACAGATCGTAGAACTACGTATCTATTACAAGGCAATGTGTAAACCAAAGTTTGTTGAGGAGATACGGTTGCTTCCATTGATGTTTGTAATTTATTCTGCTTATATTTCCCAACTACTTTCGAACCAGAAAATAATTAATTTAATTATTTTGGTAATCAAACACAACATAATAACTCCAATCTTCATATTTCTGTTTTACCACTCAGTTGATTCTTTGAAGTCTTTGAGACTCGACTCAAAGAAAGGTGCAAAACCAGTTGGACTGTCGTCTATATTTGTAAAAGAAATCTCAACACTGCTTTATAATAAATCTTCAAAATGCGGAAAGTTTTTAGATAGGTAGAAATCAGCAATGATTGTCCCAATGTTTAAAATGACAACGAAATAATGCGATAAATTAATTATTATATCTAAATTATCAGTAATGGTAAAATGGTTTACGAGTATATCTACACTTTAATAAAACATGTAGTTTTTTAGAAGGCGCCCGCTTGAATGCAATTTGTTTATTTACATTGAATACCTTGAATGAAAATTTCGATAACAAAATATAGACGGATGTCATTTACACTGGCTTCAGCTACACTTTTGATAAAACTAGTCGTAACATGTTACTTACTTGGTTTGTTGAGGTCGGTGTAAGCAGGAGCCTCCTAAATTCTGGTGATTAGATTAAATATTGCTTTCTTGACTGTAACATTTTACTTCATGTAGATGATCTAAACCTTTTTTTTAAGTGCAGCATCCTGAAGATTTCCAGACACGGTTATTTACTTTTGCAATCAGAACATTTTGTTTTTGAAGTTAGTTAATGCTCTTCTATGACATTCTCACGTAATAAAATAATATTTTATTTTATTACGAACTAGGCACTGAAGAGAGATGAGAAACTTGTACAGGGTGATCTCTTATATTTTGCACCCCCCCCCCGTAACTCGGTTATTTAAGAAGAAAACTTTCAATACAAAAGTTATAAGGTTTTGAATTTTTATAATATGATATCAGACATAGTTACCAAACTTTTGTTTTTTCTTATGGAACACCCTGTATGTTATATGTTTATCAAATAGGTCTCTTCTAGCTGATTATAAATATACTAGGTTTGATACGTTTTTCTCTAAAAATACCCGAGAAATTTAAGAAAAACCTTGCCGTAAGAGACAATGTGTATGAGAGAGAGGAGAAGGCTCCACTCTATAGAAAGTCAAATGGAATATATTGCTTTTTATGGCAAGGTTTTTCTGAAATTACTCAGGCATCTTTAGAGATAAAGGTATTAAACCTGGTATATCAGCTAGAGGAGACCCATTTGATGAACATATAATATACAGGGTATTCCATAAGAAAAACAAAAGTTTGGTAAATAAGTCCGAGTTTTTTTGTTCAGGTTTTTATTGTGATATGTTATAAAAATTCTGTAAAAACCCTAGAACTCTTGTATTTAAAGTTTCTTGGTATCTTCTTAAATAATCGAAATACGGGGGGGGGGGGGTGCAAAATATAAGAGATCACCCGGTACGCGATATGTAATAATTTATTGATTCAAAACTAATGTTTCATCGGCATATCGACATAATAGTTGCTCACACCTTCTTGCGAAAATGTTCAATGTAAACATTAAAACTAACACGTGTTTATATTACTCATTAGTTCTAGGCAAACTGTGTAGGTAGAGTGATTGTGCCCATGTGTCACCGCGCCCAACTCTTCTAGCGCCCAAGTGTTCCCGCGCCCATAAAGTCGTCTAAGCGGCCACGTCCCAATGGCCGGACCCGACAATCGACAGCCCCGATATTCTCCCCCTAATTTATTCGAATTTACC
>JAUTXW010000977.1:0-232500 GCA_030620095.1 Kuschelorhynchus macadamiae | reverse complement strand
TCGGGATTTCCCTAGGAGATATCGCAAAACTAAAACCCTTACTCAGTACGGATTTTTCACTTTCTGAGAGACTGTAGGATGATATATTATGTACTAATTTATCGACGTCTACTGACGATTTTTGTGGCTGACTCGACTTTCGTAGGAGATTGTCATACTTTTTCGAAAGTTTATCTGTCTTAATATTCTTATTTGATTCTGTTCGCCAAAAAGCCAAAGTTTCTATGCGATTCCACAATAAAGGGTGAATGATATTACTTAGTTTAAGGTGTAACTTTAAAAGTTCTTTTTCTGTCTCGGCTAGTTGTTTTCTAGTTTGATGGATTTGTTCTTTTAATAACGCCTTACTAGCATTCTGAAGTATGGTGTTAGTTTTTCTAGTTTTAGTATGATAAGACAACCGTGTAAAAGTAGGAAGTAAATCGCTGTCACGACACTTAATTTGAAAGGTTAGATCACATAAAAGATTAGTTTTCTTACCTCTCAGTTTCTCATACATCTTGATTGTCTTGAAAATCTCCTCCCCGTAGAGGTGTATAGTGTTGATTTTTACTCCTTCACGGATGGAAAAATACAATGTGTTTTCATTCCGGGTGTACATCCGTTCACTACTGTCGTTCTGAAAAGAACAGTTTTGCTGACGTTTCGCCAAAATCGCAAAAACTCAAGCGCAATTAGCGCAACAACAACAGCACCATCCGGAAAACATAAATAACGACCAACGCCTGCGCAGATATAACCTTCGGCCCCGAGTGGGGGTATAAAAGGAAGCGTCGCAGTCACCAACACTTCAGTCTCTATTCGCACGCGAGAAAGAAAGCTTCGAAAATGCCAAATGTGATTTTGGCGAAACGTCAGCAAAACTGTTCTTTTCAGAACGACAGTAGTGAACGGATGTACACCCGGAATGAAAACACATTGTATTTTTCCATCCGTGAAGAAATAAAAATCAACATATATATATATATATATATATATATATATATATATATATATATATATATATATATATATATATATATATATATATATATATATATATATATATATATATATATATATATATATATATATATATATATATATATATATATATATATATATATATATATATATATATATATATATATATATATATATATATATATATATATATATATATATATATATATATATATATATATATATATATATATATACAACCCTAAAGTTCCTAATATAATTGTTTCCAAAGCCAGGTTATAATAAAAAAACATATTGCTCTACTACACTAAATGTGCAATAAAATAAATATTTAAAACTAATCCTCAAAACATAAAAATAAATTTTGCGAGCGTTTTAAAGAAAACTTATCTTTTAATCGCCCAGTACAATAAAAAAATTAAATCTCAATCATTTTGAATGTCGTTCTATAATCAATATATCTGTGAATATATCTCAAAAGTTTTATTAAATAATAAATAAAAAAGTTATTAGAAATTTTGAAAATGTGGAATTTTTTTGGGGCCAGATTCTATAGTTAAACAATTTTTTTTCTTGGGTTATATGGTTCTGAATTAAACTCATAATGGTTGGTCAGTCACATATTATTTAATAAAACGAACATATAACCATAACAGAACGTTTCGGCCGCCTTCGTGGCCTTTTTCAACTGTATAGTACTAAAACTGCGAGTGATGAAATCGGTACTGCCTCGACCTAACAATTCTATTTCTGTTAGGTCGAGTTCCTATCTACGAGAAAAAGAACGTCAACAACCTGTGTAAAATATATAGTTCAATATTAGAATAACAGCTGTAATATAAACAATGTTTCAATTTAATATATGTATTATAATTGGTTTAAGTGCATGAAAAAACGTGAAAAAATGTGAAATTTTGTACTTTTTTGGATAATTTTATGTTTTAAGGTAGGTTCAAAGATGATAGAGTCCAATATGTTTTTTGACAAATATATGATTTAATGCATATGTGTCAAATTTACACCACTTGAGACTTCCCTACAGGCACAACTTTTACCTCGCGAAGTTGCTGCAACGTTATTTTACTCCTTATCAAAACTGGACAGCATCGAAGTAATTTCTCTGCGATTTTTCGAGACGATCCACGGGCAAAATGAGATATCTGGTGCCGGCGATATTTTTATCCCATCTCAGCTATACCCTGTGATTAAATTAGCCTGAAGAAAGCATCCCTATACGGTCATATTAATGAAATATAGATAGGAACTCGACCTAACAGAAATAGAATTGTTAGGTCGAGGCAGTACCGATTTCATCACTCGCAGTTTTAGTACTATACAGTTGAAAAAGGCCACGAAGGCGGCCGAAACGTTCTGTTATGGTTATATGTTCGTTTTATTAAATAATATGTGACTGACCAACCATTATGAGTTTAATTCAGAACCATATAACCCAAGAAAAAAAATTGTTTAACTATAGAATCTGGCCCCAAAAAAATTCCACATTTTCAAAATTTCTAATAACTTTTTTATTTATTATTTAATAAAACTTTTGAGATATATTCACAGATATATTGATTATAGAACGACATTCAAAATGATTGAGATTTAATTTTTTTATTGTACTGGGCAATTAAAAGATAAGTTTTCTTTAAAACGCTCGCAAAATTTATTTTTATGTTTTGAGGATTAGTTTTAAATATTTATTTTATTGCACATTTAGTGTAGTAGAGCAATATGTTTTTTTATTATATATATTTGGAAATATATATATATATATATATATATATATATATATATATATATATATATATATATATATATATATATATATATATATATATATATATATATATATATATATATATATATATATATATATATATATATATATATATATATATATATATATATATATATATATATATATATATATATATATATATATATATATATATATATATATATATATATATATATATATATATATATATATATATATATATATATATATATATATATATATATATATATATATATATATATATATATATATATATATATATATATATATATATATATATATATATATATATATATATATATATATATATATATATATATATATATATATATATATATACAACCCTAAAGTTCCTAATATAATTGTTTCCAAAGCCAGGTTATAATAAAAAAACATATTGCTCTACTACACTAAATGTGCAATAAAATAAATATTTAAAACTAATCCTCAAAACATAAAAATAAATTTTGCGAGCGTTTTAAAGAAAACTTATCTTTTAATCGCCCAGTACAATAAAAAAATTAAATCTCAATCATTTTGAATGTCGTTCTATAATCAATATATCTGTGAATATATCTCAAAAGTTTTATTAAATAATAAATAAAAAAGTTATTAGAAATTTTGAAAATGTGGAATTTTTTTGGGGCCAGATTCTATAGTTAAACAATTTTTTTTCTTGGGTTATATGGTTCTGAATTAAACTCATAATGGTTGGTCAGTCACATATTATTTAATAAAACGAACATATAACCATAACAGAACGTTTCGGCCGCCTTCGTGGCCTTTTTCAACTGTATAGTACTAAAACTGCGAGTGATGAAATCGGTACTGCCTCGACCTAACAATTCTATTTCTGTTAGGTCGAGTTCCTATCTACGAGAAAAAGAACGTCAACAACCTGTGTAAAATATATAGTTCAATATTAGAATAACAGCTGTAATATAAACAATGTTTCAATTTAATATATGTATTATAATTGGTTTAAATGCATGAAAAAACGTGAAAAAATGTGAAATTTTGTACTTTTTTGGATAATTTTATGTTTTAAGGTAGGTTCAAAGATGATAGAGTCCAATATGTTTTTTGACAAATATATGATTTAATGCATATGTGTCAAATTTACACCACTTGAGACTTCCCTACAGGCACAACTTTTACCTCGCGAAGTTGCTGCAACGTTATTTTACTCCTTATCAAAACTGGACAGCATCGAAGTAATTTCTCTGCGGTTTTTCGAGACGATCCACGGGCAAAATGAGATATCTGGTGCCGGCGATATTTTTATCCCATCTCAGCTATACCCTGTGATTAAATTAGCCTGAAGAAAGCATCCCTATACGGTCATATTAATGAAATATACTGATTTAAAATTGTTGTCAAAAGAGCTTCGCATTTTAAGTGTTAGGGAAAGTGATACTGGCAAAAACATAAACCCCCATATTCACTAAAAAGGTTTAAGAGATAGTCCAGGTCTAGTTGCCATGGTACTTAAAACTTTTAGTTCGCCAGTTATGTTTCGCTTATGTCACAGTCATTTTGTAATTGTGACATGTAGAAAAATTATTTCTGCAGTAGTTAAAAATGTCATCTTAAACCTACAACTGTCAAGTTAGACCTGGTCTAAATTTAAACCTCTTTAGTGAATATGGGTGAAAATGGCCAAACATTATGGAAATAAGGGTTAACAAGAATGAAGAAATGAATTTTTTTTTGAAAAATGGACATATCCAGAATGAATACGAAGGTATTACCCTAAAGAGATTTAGAGGTAGTCTTTCGATATCTTCGTTAAATAGTGAGCCTCGAAAGATTGCTAAAAATAAATACAAAGACTTGTGACACAGGACTTACACCTGTCATAAGACGGAATTCTAGCGCAGTTTTATCTGTCGTTACCACATTATATTGCATAAAACAGACATTTTATTATAGCATTGGTGTTCTTAGTTTTAAAGTTGATTGATATATTTTTTATAGAAAATGTTAACCAATATTAGATTTGATAACAGAGATGTGAAAATTTATTTCCTTACTCAAGTTTTGATTAAAATACAATTTACCCGAACTACCTGATGTTTATTTTCATAATAGTATCCTCATCTACAAAACAGTACTGTATGACCTATCCAATATGTCAATAAAAGAAAATCTCACAAAATGACATCAGTCTGATCATAGTTATAAAAACTACAAGTTTAATAAAGGTAATATTTTATTTTCTTCTCTCCTGAATAATTTACAAAATGCGAATTACGCCGTATAATTATTCAATTTATTTTCTTAAACCAGATACATATTAATTGGACTTCTTTTTTGGGTATAGGTTTATTCGCAAAATCAAAGCTGGAAAGTTTTATATGTACCAAAAATAAAAATAAAGGAATGACCAATTTTTGAAAAAGCCAGTTATGATAGGCGAAACGTCAATTTAACTCTATTGTTTTTGATTTTACAAATAAACATATAACCCACATTTACCCTAAACGGACCATGGCTTACCGCAAGGAATTACCATAAAATCACAAAGATATGAGTCCAAAATGCTCCATGTCCAAAAAAAAAAAAAAAAAAAAAAATATATATATATATATATATATGGTGACTGCGACGCTTCCTTTTATACCCCCACTCGTGGCCGAAGGTTATATCTGCGCAGGCGTTGGTCATTATTTATGTTTTCCGGATGGTGCTGTTGTTGTTGCGCTAATTGCGCTTGAGTTTTTGCGATTTTAGATTTGTCGATTATTGTCTTCCATACTGTTGGTAGTTTTAATGATTCGTCCCTTTTATTCAAATCACCTTGTTTTTCAATTTCTATGGCTTCTCGGATTATTCTGGTCTTATAATGTTCTATATTGGCAATCTCCCTACACCCATCGAAATTTATTTTATGGCCGGTTTCCTGATGATGCAGGAATAATATATCCCAGTATTGCCATCGACGAAGCATTGGACAAGATTGCTATGAACGAGGATTTCCAGGCACATATAATAGAACTCTCGGAGCATTGCCTCAAAAATACTTATTTTTCTTTCAACGGGCAAATGTATAAACAAATGGATGGTGCTCCAATGGGGTCTTCGCTATCACCAGTAGTCGCGAATTTATTTATGATATACTTCGAGAAAGAAGCTCTTGAGAAAGCAAGTTTAAAACCCAAATTATGGATTCGTTATGTGGATGACATATTTATTATATGGCAACATGGTCATGCAGAGCTCGAAAAATTTCTGACTCACGTAAATTCAATCCACCCCAGAATACAATTCACTCTAGAGCTAGAGAAAAACAACAAACTACCATTTTTAGATGTTTTGGTCACAAAACTACATAACGGACATTTCGAATACACCGTGTATAGAAAACCAACACATACAGACAGATATTTAAATGCAGAATCACATCATCACCCAGCACAAATTCAAGCTGTGGCAAATACTCTAATATCTAGATCCGTGCGACAAACTGAAACACAGACGAGACAAAACGAACTTAAGGTAGTATCTAGTGCTTTAAAGAAAAATGGGTACAAAAATCGCACCATAGAGAAAGCTATTAATGCACAGGTTTCCCGAACAACGAACAACAAAAAATATGAGCCGGGAAAGCAACGAGTAGTCTTACCATATGTAAAGGCACGACAGACAGAATCGGAAGAATTCTGAGGAAACACAACATACAAACAATACACAAGCCACAAACAACTATAGGTAAACTACTCGGAAACCCAAAAGATAAAATCAAACTGGAAAACCACGGAGTGTACAGTATTCCGTGCCAGGACTGTGAAAAGTTGTACGTAGGGCAAACTAACAGGCGAATATCAGCAAGAGTGGAAGAGCATAAACTCAGCATCAGAAATAAACAAACAACCTCAGCTTTATTCCTGCATCATCAGGAAACCGGCCATAAAATAAATTTCGATGGGTGTAGGGAGATTGCCAATATAGAACATTATAAGACCAGAATAATCCGAGAAGCCACAGAAATTGAAAAACAAGGTGATTTGAATAAAAGGGACGAATCATTAAAACTACCAACAGTATGGAAGATAATAATCTAAAATCGCAAAAACTCAAGCGCAATTAGCGCAATAACAACAGCACCATCCGGAAAACATAAATAAAGACCAACGCCTGCGCAGATATAACCTTCGGCCACGAGTGGGGGTATAAAAGGAAGCGTCGCAGTCACCAACACTTCAGTCTCTATTCGGACGCGAGAAAGAAAGCTTCGAAAATGCCAAATGTGATTTTGACGAAACGTCAGCAAAACTGTTCTTTTCAGAACGACAGTAGTGAACGGATGTACACCCGGAATGAAAACACATTATATATATATATATATATATATATATCATATATCATATATAATGTACACTGTGTCCCAGATTGCTTGTAATGACAGGGTTTCTCGGAAACCAGCTGAGATATAACTTTGCGGTTTTCGCGACCCTGTATGACTTTTTCGAGAAACTTTGAATGCCGCAAACAGAATTGTGCCACATCGTTTCGTTCCCGAGATACAGGGTGAAATAGACATTTTGCGCTTTTCGGGGTGGTGTCATATTTCGGACACCCTATCAGATAGAGAAAAGGTAAAAACTGCTATGGATAGATATTTTTACGTAGAATCCAGTGTTGTAGTCGCACAAATTTTTAGACAATCCGTTTTTGAGATATAGCCCAAACTTAGTATTTTTTAAATAGGACACACTGTATTTTTTTATTCCAAAAAATTCGCCTTTTTTTTCTCTTTAAAATGATGTTTCACACTATGCACTTTTGACGTAAACTAAACCTTATAAACGCTATATTAAAAGAAAAACGTAAGTTGGCCATGGAAATATGGGTAGATATTAAAAGTGTCCAGAAGCAAAATTAAACAACATAAAAAATTAATAACTATTTTTTTACTATGAAATAAATAAACTTAATAATCTTGATAAACTTAATCACAATACTAAACAAATTCTACATAACTAGAAAAACTGTTCAAAATGGCCGCCCCCCTCACGAACACATAATTGGCACACAGTGCGAATTCTTCTTAGAGCATTCATCATTATTATAGGTCTATCTTCCAATGATCTAAATGCCTGAATGGTTGCATTCTGCAGCTGCTCCATCGTATTGACTGGATTCATGTAAATTTTGTTTTTTAAGTAAGACCAAACGAAAAAATCTAATATTGAGAGGTCTGGCGACCTAGCAGGTCACCTTACTGGTCCATTTGTACCAATCCAGCGATCGTGAAAATTTTCAAATAGAAATGGCCTTATAATTTGCGCATTGTGGGCAGGAGCACCGTCCTGCTGAAAGTAAATATTGTGCAGATTTGCTAGCGGCAAGTTATCCAATAAATCCGGTAGTATTTGATTTAAAATTGCTAGATATCAATCTGCTGTTAAATTATTATTGTAAATATGGAATGTAATCTTTGTTCCCAATATAAAGCAAGCGACGCTTCTCTTGTTAAAAATTGGTTTTCCGTATACCAGTGCCTATTATTATGCCTGTTAAAAATACCACTACAACTTATATAGGCTTCGTCGGACCATATAACCTTACTACCGAAGTCAAGGTCATTTTGGGTTTTTTGAAGATACCAGTTACAAAAATTTAGACGCCTTTCTGCATCTCCAGGATGCAATTGTTGTACTACATTTACTTTATAAGGCTTATATTTATGTTTTCTTAATATCCTTTGCGTTTGTGATTTTGACACCCCCACTGTTTCCTGAATATGCCTACATGAATTCGCGTGATTGGCCTGAATACTTGCTAATACAACAATCTCATTGTTCTCGTGATTTCGTTTATTATATGTTTTAGCCCTATGCTTTGAAAATGATCCATCATTAATTAAATTTAATTTAATTCGGCGAAAAATTGCCTTGTGTGGCTGAGGCCTTTCTGGATATCTACGATATAAAAAAAGCTTTTGGAAATAGTCCATAACTCAAAGTGGAATTGAAAAAAAATTTTGAAAGGAGGTTCATAATAATTTAAGCGCTTGGTGCTTACCTGTTAAAATATAAATCAGATGCTTGATCACTGTTTTCATGACATTCAATAAAACAAACCATCATATCATACTTATGACTATTTTCAAAATTATTCATTTCTTCTTAATATCTATTAATTTACCTGTTAGAATTATTGGTAACTCGTATGATAAGAGGATAAACACGGCAATATTTGAGGGCCTTAGAATTGAAGGGGTATAAGTGCAGTTTTTTAATTATTGAGATATTGGACTCTAAAGTAAAGTTCTTTTTTAAAATTCCATGGAAGCTATTGTGAAACTTTTTATCATTAGACTTTTAGATAATTGTGCTAGAAATATGTATATTACAAGAAAATAGACGAAAATTGTCAAAAATCTGAAAATTTTTGAAATAATGCACTTATACCCTTTCAATTCTAAACTATTATATAAATTTTGAAGAATAATAAATAAAATATATCCAAAGATAAGCAACTTTTATTGAACAAAATATGATTTTATTTTACAAATATTAGTTTTCATAATCAGACTCGACGACGTCGGTATCTGGATCTTCCTCTTCGCCTTGAGTTGATGGTCCAGGCACCACCAAATTATCATCATCTTTATTTCCACTTGGTGTTTTCTTAGTACTTTTTTTGCTCTCCTTTACAGCATGGGGCAAATTTTGGTAAAAACTGTGATAAAGCTAGAAGAGACATTAGATTATCCCATTTTAGTTTATTTATTTTAAGTCTGTCTTGACTTACGTTATCTTTAAACATATCTTCTAAGGTTAGTATTGGTCGACCGCTATTTTTGCAGGAGCAAATGCATTTTGTAAATGGAAAATGTTCTTCCAATGTCGCCTTAATAGAAAATGAGTATGTATCTTCATACTTATCAAATTTGAAATATTGTATTTGTCTCCATTTTAAGACAAACTTATCAGTGTCTTTTTTTAGGGTCCGAAATCCTATCATTTAAAATCTAAAATGAGTAAAAATCTTTTTGTGTCATTTCATGCACTGTAAATTTTTTACAGGATGATTGTATAACTTTTACCCAATGCTCTGGAATAAAAACCTGAGGGATTTTTCGTTTTACCTTTTCGATTAAGCCAAAATCCCGGTCGCACTCCATAAATGTGTGCCCGGGCTCTAGGAATTTGTGGTGCACTTCTTGCAACCGAGTCGCTTTAACTAAAAACATAAAAAGTTTAACAATATTCTTATTTTTATTCTGCCCGCCGCAAGAATCACTATAGACAATTAGCTTTGTAATATTTTCTGGAAGGACCTTTGTGATGAAGTGGATAAGGCAAGACCCAATTTCTTGAGATCCCCTTGATGCGATGGTTTCATTCCACACATACATGTCTGATTTACCTGTTATGAGATTGTGGACGCAAAAGTTATATGTTCAAAGCTGCCTTAAATAGAATACTTTGGAGGTGGTTAATAAAGGAGTAGGCAAAGTCTGTTGTAAGTCAAAACAAATGACGTGTGTGTCTGTTGTGTACAGCTTTTTCTGCCTTTTTTGGTGGATTTCTTGCTGAACTTTAGCAGTTTGAACCTTTTCTAAATCCTCCGAATATTTTATTATATTCTGGAAATTGTCACATTTACTGCACGTATCTGAGTTTGGTCGATGAAATCTTATGTTAAATTCTGTATTGAAAATATGTCTGTAGTAAGAACATCTGACAGGGATCGATTGTTGTTCATTGCACCATTCAGTGTACAAGCTGTACATTTTAGTTAAATTTAATTCTGAGGATAGGTACCGACTATTTAAATTAGATTTTCGTGAATAGTGGCTTACATATTTTGGAAATGAGTTTATATGCTCTATTACTTTATTTTTTTTATCCGGATCAATTTTTGGACCGGGATTAAGTCCCCTTTTATCTTTTTCGCAAATGCCATTATTGTTAATTTTTGCACACACAGTGGTGAATCTTTTATTGCTGATATCAAAAGTTTTTAGCAAAAAAGTTTTGCAGACACGCTTATTTAAAAGGTAAATCTCTGTACTAAAACGTTTATTTTTGTTTGATTTTTTTTTTTTCTAGAAACGGGTTTTTTCTTAATACATGATGACAGAAATGAGTTTTGGAGGTCATAAGACGAGAGATTATAAAAATCTTGAAATAAACTGGTCCTATCCTCTTCTCTGATATTTTCGTTGCAGTGATATCTGCAATCATGGACGTAAGGTTTCACAGAACATGCTGGGTGAACCTTTTTTTTATAATCAACATACGCCTTACCAGAATTTCGCAACTCCTTCCTTTTGTTATCTTGCCACTCTGCTTCTCTTCTCTTCCTCTTTCTTGTTTTTCTGGTTTCCTTCGATTCCTCTTCTTCAGTTTCTGAATCCACTCTTTGGCGTTCTCCCTCGGGCTCATAGTCACTATCTTCGTCAGTATCGTAGGGATCTACTGGTTCTAAAAAATATGATTTTATTAGTTATTTTTTAGCAAATGTTTTATATTATTACTAATCAAATGCCAAATCAATGTTTTATTCATTGACTTTCATTATTGAAATACTTTAATTTATTGCGTTAACAAACCCATAATTTTTACGTAAAAATATATAGCCGGCAGTGGTCATTTAGCCACTCAATATTACAGAAATGTCAAATTAACCTCATTTAGTAATTTTATAAAAATAATCAAGTAAAAATGAAAATAACAAATTACCTTTATCACTACTGCTTCCTTCCATTGTAAGTTCACTTATAATCACTAATACTGAAACTATAACACCTTGAACCTTCGTTTTTGTTAATTAAAGGAGGAGCTAGTTATGTTAGCATTAAAGGGGTATAAGTGCGCTTGCATCTTTTCAATGGCAAGATTTCTGTAATTTATTTTAACACCTTTTTTGTAAGTGCCGATAGATGGCAGTAGTTTGTCGAAAATCACTTATATCTCTTCTTTACCAAATAAAATATAACTTTAAGTTTCCATATCTGTGCTTAACCCTGAAAATAAAAAAATTGCACTTATACCCCTTCAATTCCAAGGCCCTCATTTGATATATTTAAGAAACAAATAGTTTTGATTTTTGTTTCCATGCCATATTTCCATGGCCAACTTACGTTTTTCTTTTAATATTGCGTTTATAAGGCTTAGTTTACGTCAAAAGTGCATAGTGTAATACATCATTTTAAAGAGAAAAAAAAGGCAAATTTTTTGGAACCAAAAAATACAGGGTGTCCCATTTAAAAAATACTAAGTTTGGGTTATATCTCAAAAACGGTTTGTCTAAAAAAAATTTCGACTACAGCACTGGACTCTACGTAAAAATATCTATCCATAGCAGTTTTTACCTTTTCTTTATCTGACAGGGTGTCCGAAATATGATACCACCCCCAAAAGCGCAAAATTTCTATTTCACTCTGTATCTCGGGAACGAAACAATCTGGCACAATTCTGTTTGCGGCATTCAAAGTTTCTTGAAAAATTGACACAGAGTCGCGAAAACCGCAAAGTTCTATCTCTGCTGGTTACCGAGAAACCCTGTGATTACAAGCAATCTGGGACACAGTGTACATATATATATATATATATATATATATATATATATATATATATATATATATATATATATATATATATATATATATATATATATATATATATATATATATATATATATATATATATATATATATATATATATATATATATATATATATATATATATATATATATATATATATATATATATATATATATATATATATATATATATATATATATATATATATATATATATATATATATATATATATATATATATATATATATATATATATATATATATATATATATATATATATATATATATATATATATATATATATATATATATATATATATATATATATATATATATATATATATATATATATATATATATATATATATATATATATATATATATATATATATATATATATATATATATATATATATATATATATATATATATATATATATATATATATATATATATATATATATATATATATATATATATATATATATATATATATATATATATATATATATATATATATATATATATATATATATATATATATATATATATATATATATATATATATATATATATATATATATATATATATATATATATATATATATATATATATATATATATATATATATATATATATATATATATATATATATATATATATATATATATATATATATATATATATATATATATATATATATATATATATATATATATATATATATATATATATATATATATATATATATATATATATATATATATATATATATATATATATATATATATATATATATATATATATATATATATATATATATATATATATATATATATATATATATATATATATATATATATATATATATATATATATATATATATATATATATATATATATATATATATATATATATATATATATATATATATATATATATATATATATATATATATATAGAGTAATTAGGTACTTCTTTTCTTGGGATGCGTGTTCATAAAATTAAAACGATTTTTTAATTATTTGTGATATTTAATTCAATTTGACGTTTCGACAGGTAGTTCCATGTCCTTTTAAAAATGTTTTTATTTTATTTTTCCATGAGACGTAAATCAAAAGGTCAATAATACCAATTAACATTTAAGCAAAATAAAATACACATAGCACATTGTCATTTTGTCAAACAAATACAAACACAGAACATCTATTGCAATATATATATATAAACAAAAGAATATCTCGACCGTACGCTAAATCAGCTAGTTTGAATTTTCGGGTAAGCGGTCTGTGGTGTGTGTCAAACAAAAACAAAAAATCTTATTTATCCATCAATCCTCTATATTTCGCGATTGATTAATGGCTTCCTCAGGAGATAAATAGCTAAAATACAACACTAATGAATTAACAGTACAATCAAAATAATACAACCTTACATTCAGAGTTACCATACAGAACGTTAAACAAATTTTATTTAAAAAACATTGGTAAAAAATACAAGCGTGTTGAAGGTCCCCTGGCTAACTCACATCGTAGATGCTTAAAACGAAATGCATTCAGGTGTTCGTAAAATACAGAATTTATACTTATGAAAGGCAAAGAAATGTATTTTGTTTTTGAATAATTTGATTTAATACGAGAGTTTTCAGTATTGTAATATTTATTTTCTTTCTGCTTTTGAATAATTTATTAACTAAGTATGAAGGGTATTGGTTTAGTTGCAATGCTGTTTTAGCTTTTCTAATGGCTATTTCTCTGAATTCGGGATCAGAAAGCGTAATTGCTCGATCTGCCAGACCAATAATTACAGATTTTTTTGGGATATTGGGTGACAAGAGGTAAAATTTAAGTATCGAGAGGACCAAGGTTGTTTTGTGTACCATTCTGTTTTAATTTTATTTCTTGTATGATGTAAAGTTAGGTCCAAAAAACTGATTCGGTTGTTCTCTTCGGTTTCAATTGTTTGAGATGGCTGAAATTCATAAAAACAAGAATGCCATAAACGACAAAAAAGATATTAGCAGTGTATTTTTGTGAAATTACGTTCTATGGTAAGTCTTAAAATTTAAATACCTTTAACTGTTATATAAAAATTGTGGCAGAAATCTTTTAGGTTTGAAAAAGACTAAAACTATGGTCGAAACGTTACCGAGGCATCAAATATATGTTTTAAAAGATACCTTCTAATTTACCGCTTAATATAGTGACCTTAAACCAAGAAAATTAAGAAAAATATATTATTGAAAAAGGGTGAAAGAATACAAAAGCAAAAAATATATATACATATGTATATATATATATATATATATATATATATATATATATATATATATATATATATATATATATATATATATATATATATATAGACATATAGAGAACATAGAGAACAATGAAGACTCTAAACGCCTGAAGATCGCAGCGGTGTCCCGCAGGGGTCAGTGCTAGGACCGACCCTATGGAACATACTATACGACACACTTTTCCGAATTGAAATGCCCAAGGGCGTGTCTCTGGTGGGTTTTGCTGATGATATTGCAGTAGTTGTAACTGTCAGATCTGAAGAACTATTGATGAGCATAGCAAACACTAGACTACTACGTATAGCAAATTGGATGGAAAGGAAAAAATTGAAACTAGCCCCAGAAAAATAAGAGGCTGTCCTGCTCACGTGCAAAAGAAAGATAAGGCCAATATCATTCAGTGAGAAAGACAAAGCTGTAGGTGTAAGTAAATCCATAAAATATCTTGGAATTTGGGTTTGACACTAAAATGACTTTTGCCGAACAAGTTAACAAATCCATTGAAAAGGCGGAAAAACAGTCTCAGCGCTGAATTCTATTATGCCAAACATTGGCGGACCTCGATTATCCAAGAGGAGGTTTCTTTCAAATGTGGTTCATTCTCAAATGTTATACGGACACCAGCATGGTACACTGTTGCAGAAAACAAGAAAACTTTGCAAAAGCTCACGAGAGTACAAAGAATGATATTGCTCAGGGTGTGCAGCGCTTATAGAACTGTAAGTGCGGAAGGCATAGGAGTCATTGCGGGCATCGCGCCCATAGATCTGCAGGCTAAAGAGAGAAGAGAAAGGTATCTAAGGGTGGACAAAGAACAAGCCAAAGAAAACCTAGTGAACAGCTGGCAAGCCAAATGGGACAATGGCAAATATGGGCGCTGGATATATCGTCTAATACCCAACATTCAGAGGTGGACAAATAGACCATATGGTGATGTGGACTACTTTTTAACCCAAGCGTTATCGGGACACGGGTGCTTTCGTAGATACCTGTATGACCGTGGAAGAGCAGACTCGTGTGAGTGCACATTCTGCATGCAAGAAGATAGCGTTGAACACCCCCTTTTTATATGTCCTAGATGGAATGAAGCTAGAGCAATATTTCAACAAAACACCAGAACTCTATTTAGTGCAGAGAGCATGATGAATTGTCTAACGAAAGGTGAGCTAACATGGACTGAAGCATGTAAGGTAATAAAAACCATAATCGAAACAAAGGAGAGAGCCGCTAGACCATAGAAGAGAAAACCTAAGTTGAAGACGGCCCCCAGTATCGCAGTAATGTGAAAACGGTTTCCGGTATCGTATTGGGACTAAGAAAAGGAGGACACGTTACACAGCGGTTCCACACATAATATCTAGTGGGTGCCTTTTGAAGGTTTCCCCTCCTCTACAAAAAAAAAAAAAAATATAGATATATAGATATCTACATATATATATATATATATATATATATATATATATATATATATATATATATATATATATATATATATATATATATATATATATATATATATATATATATATATATATATAATATATATACCAGATGTCGAGGAAAATGTGGGAGATCTCTCGGACTCAGATAGAACATTAAAAAATAAGATGACAAGTTCCCATAAATTTTTTTCCTAGCGGCCTCCCTAGGAGATACGGCCCCCTAAAGAACCCCACTGAAAATCGGTTTTTCTAGAATAACTTTTAAACGACTCAATATAATTTAACGAAAATTTAATATGATAGACAGTAGTAAGGACCTCTCAAAATACTCTTATATATATATATATATATATATATATATATATATATATATATATATATATATATATATATATATATATATATATATATATATATATATATATATATATATATATATATATATATATATATATATATATATATATATATATATATATATATATATATATATATATATATATATATATATATATATATATATATATATATATATATATATATATATATATATATATATATATATATATATATATATATATATATATATATATATATATATATATATATATATATATATATATATATATATATATATATATATATATATATATATATATATATATATATATATATATATATATATATATATATATATATATATAATATATATATATATATATATATATATATATATATATATTATAATATATATATAATATATATATATATATATATATATATATATATATATATATATATATATATATATATATATATATATATATATATATATATATATATATATATATATATATATATATATATATATATATATATATATATATATATATATATATATATATATATATATATATATATATATATATATATATATATATATATATATATACAGGGTGAGTCGGGAGGATCGCCCCAAACTCCAGGAGTGTGTTCTATGAAAGATACTGATTTAAAAAAACTCATATGTTTTTATTCGATTCTCATTTGTTTTCAACTTACAGCATAAATTAGAATATAAACAAGATCTAACAAATTAACGTTTCAATCATTAGATTTCATCATATTAAATGTTCAAAAATGCCCCCATTGAGCTCTAAACATTTTCGGCTTCGTCTACGTAGGGCACCTGTTGCTCTTCTAATTGCCTCATGCCTTTCTTTAATTTCATCTGCAATATTTCTGATACGCTAAATAAGTGCTTCTCGAGTGTCCACTCTCACTTTGTACACTTCATTTTTTAACCAGCCCCATAAACAGAAATCGAGTGGAGTGAGGTCAGGAGATCTTGGAGGCCAAATAATAGGACCACCGCGACCAATCCAACGCCTTGGAAACCTCCCGTCTAAGTGTTGCCTGACTTGATGTGCGAAATGTGCTGGAGCTCTATCATGCTGGAAGTACATTTGCCTTCTGATGTTTAGGGGAACATCCTCCAGTAGTCCTTGTAATTCATTTTCGAGAAATTCACAATAGTAGTCCCCTGTGAGGCGATTTTCCAAAATAAAAGGGCCAATGACATAACTATCTATCATACCACACCATACGTTTACCGAGAACCTATGTTGAAAGTTGCTCTCGACTGTTGCATGCGGATTTTCCTCTGACCAGACATGGCAATTGCGACTATTATTAATACCGTCACGAGTAAATGTTGCTTCGTCCGTGAAAAGTATGCCCGATATAAGATGACGATTATTGTCTATCCACCGACAAAACTCCATACGTTTGGCAAAATCTTCTGGCTGTAGGTGTTGGATTTTTTGTAAGTGGTAAGGATACAAACCTTGCTCGTGGAGCGTATTTATCACTCTTTTTTGTGGAATGTCCAACTGAGCAGCCATTCTGCGTGAACTGATGGTTGCATCTTTTTCTACTAGGTCCAGAATATTTTCTACTTCTTCTAAAGTTTGTTGAGTAGCTCTTTCAGAAGTTGTGTTGGCACTGGGAAGTGTTCCGCTTTCGCATAGTTTGTTGAAAACTCTCATAAATAGTTTCTTATCAGGATGACGTTGAAATGGGAATCGTTGACGGTATTCTTCAGCAGCAGCTGTAGCATTCCCATTGCAAAAACCATAAACAAATATCATATTCGCATACTCTAAGTGTGAGTAAAAATTCGGCATTTTGGAATATGTTCAACAGCTCGAATTCAAAAATGACACTGACAGGTATAGTACCAGCAAATGGAACATTAACTTATTTGGATTTCTAAGCACCCTATAATTATTATTATGTTGTATGTATGGAATTATGCTTGAAATCTTATTTTTGTTGTAAGTTGAAAACAAATGAAAATCGAATAAGAACATATGAGTTTTTTTAAATCAGTATCTTTCATAGAACACACTCCTGGAGTTTGGGGCGATCCTCCCGACTCACCCTGTATACATTATAAGAGGAGGTTTCTTTCAAATGTGGTTCATTCTCAAATCTTATACGGACACCAGCATGGTACACTGTTGCAGAAAACAAGAAAACTTTGCAAAAGCTCACGAGAGTACAAAGAATGATATTGCTCAGGGTGTGCAGCGCTTATAGAACTGTAAGTGCGGAAGGCATAGGAGTCATATCTAAGGGTGGACAAAGAACAAGCCAAAGAAAACCTAGTGAACAGCTGGCAAGCCAAATGGGACAATGACAAATATGGGCGCTGGATATATCGTCTAATACCCAACATTCAGAGGTGGACAAATAGACCATATGGTGATATATATATGTATATATAAATATATATATATATATATATATATATATATATATATATATATATATATATATATATATATATATATATATATATATATATATATATATATATATATATATATATATATATATATATATATATATATATATATATATATATATATATATATATATATATATATATATATATATATATATATATATATATATATATATATATATATATATTTATATATATATAAATATATATATTATATATTATATATTATATATATATATATATATATATATATATATATATATATATATATATATATATATATATATAATATATATATTATATATATATATATATATATATATATATATATATATATATATATATATATATATATATATATATATATATATATATATATATATATATATATATATATATATATATATATATATATATATATATATATATATATATATATATATATATATATATATATATATATATATATATATATATATATATATATATATATATATATATATATATATATATATATATATATATATATATATATATATATATATATATATATATATATATATATAGCAGAAAACAAGAAAACTTTGCAAAAGCTCATATATATATATATATATATATATATATATATATATATATATATATATATATATATATATATATATATATATATATATATGAGAGTACAAAGAATGATATTGCTCAGGGTGTGCAGCGCTTATAGAACTGTAAGTGCGGAAGGCATAGGAGTCATATCTAAGGGTGGACAAAGAACAAGCCAAAGAAAACCTAGTGAACAGCTGGCAAGCCAAATGGGACAATGACAAATATGGGCGCTGGATATATCGTCTAATACCCAACATTCAGAGGTGGACAAATAGACCATATGGTGATATATATATGTATATATAAATATATATATATATATATATATATATATATATATATATATGTATATATATATATATATATATATATATATATATATATATATATATATATATATATATATATATATATATATATATATATATATATATATATATATATATATATATATATATATATATATATATAGAATCTGTTAAGGGGGAACTGCACTCAGTATTATGGATCATTTGCAAGCCTTCCGCCGCGCCGCTGCAATATTATGTTAAAAATATAAGAGATATGTATTAGCTTCAATGTGATTTTAATAGGGAAATATGTATAGTTGGGCGCTAAATGCGAATTTTTATGAAAAAATCAAATCTAGAATTATAAAATAGAAGTAGATTTGTCCATTTTCGACAATTTTTTGACCACTTTTTGACGCAAATGCCGTCGCATATAATTTTTTTTCCCACAAAATGGCTCTTTACCGCCTTGCATTGATGCTTTGTCTACGTAACTGCAAAATTTGAAATGGTAAATCGTACTCATGTCTTTGTATTTCTGCAGCGCGTGAACACTTTTGAACCCATTTTTAAACGAAATGTAATTTAAATTGCCTATACATAACACATTTTTTTGAGGTCGGACGTGCAGGAGCTTTTCTCTAATACATAGGTACCTTTTCACTTTTTACTTTGAACTTGACTAGACCTTGCCGCTGGTTTTTCACTTTTTGCGTGCAGTTCTCCCTCAAAAGCATCATATTTATACTAGGTAGGTTTAGAGCTCTCTGAAAAGCACTATACTAATAATCATAAAAATTCAAATATCCGATTACCGACTATTAATTACACCGTTTAAGTTGATAAGAACTTTGAATGAATATGACTAAAAAGACTTTCAAAAATATATAACTCCTATAATAGCACCTTCGAGAACACCATTTACATTACCCTAAGCATGAGCTAAACTATGAAACATAGAGAAAGAACTCATTGAAGTCTGAATCCCAACATACACATTAATACCCAACTAACTTAATCATTAATAGGTGATAAATAATAACTCAAAAATCTTAAAAGGAAAATTTAATCAGGTAGTATACTTAAAATATATACGTACAACATCATCATAAGCCGTCCTTTCGCTGCATAAACATAACCAATCAGATGTTTAGGTAAAATAAACAATTGGTGAACTTTCTCTCTTTAGTTCAACTGTTTACGTTCCTTATTTTAAACAATTTTTACCTCATAACTAACTGCCTTATATTTCCTAAAACGAACTTCTCTCTACGCTCGACTATAATTTTTACCTGTTATATTTCGTAAAACTAACTTCTCTCTAAGTTCCTTTGGTGAACAAGTCTGAACAGTAAATACGAAGATCAATAAATTCAGTATATTTAAATATGTGTGTAGGTGAGGGAAGTGCGACAATATATAAATATTAAACAGAAATTTGTAACATCTTCTCTCTATGCTCCACTCCTATTTTCAACAATTTTTACTTCACAACTAAGATACTTTCTTTAAGCTCGCTGGGTAATGAATCCTATGTAATGATTACTAACACTATGTACAAGTATTGAATGTATCACAATAGAAGCTAAGCTCCCAATAGACAAAACATAGTTGCCCTTGAGATCATAAGCGACTTACCATGGGTGAAAGGTATTCAAATCCATCATGAGTCATTTCGAACATTAGACTGCGGCAAAATAAATTTGGTCAAAAAGATGGTGCTCAAGCAGACCGGAAACATTACTACTTGATGAATTACAGTTATTGGAGGATTTTATAAGCGAGATAGAGATAAAGCTGTATATATCATAAATACTGGTGATTGTGAGTTGAATAACAAACTTTAAACTCATAGGTCCCTGTTAACTTCGAGCATCAGACTGTAGCAAATTTATCTTCATTATTCCGAACAACTTTTACCCCCCAATAGTTGTTTTGTTAAAACTGACTTCTCTCTACACTCTGTGTCTGTTTGTTGCTCACGACTATTTTGGCATACTTAGGAAGACAGATAATTAGGCTGCTAGCTAGATATGCAGACAGATGGATGAATATATAGATAGAATTTTTTGCTTATTGTAACATAAGGTACTTCCTTATGTTACTACAACTCTCGACAATATAGTAGAAAAACCAAATCTGCATGGGAGAGGAGTTATACCCTGCAGCCATTGCTGAAAATTATATATAAGTAGTTTTTGAGAGTGAAAGATATTCAAGTCTATCATGAACCATTCCCGCTAAATATATATCTAATCTCCGGTGTCAGAACTTAACGAATACCGCTAGCAAGAATAAACAGATGTGATTTTGTATGTAGAAAAAATACGTTTAATCAACTTACATAAAAAAAACTTAAGACATTACCTATAAAATATATAGTTCACAGCTACGACAAAACTACTAATATATCGATTTCTCATAAACATTTTTTCACGTATAGCTAAAGCAGATAAAAAATTCGAGCCACGTCAGATCTCATACATGTTAAGACTTGAATATTTTGTACACCTGTTCAAGGAAATTGTCCACAGGATATGCGTTTAGAAACTATAACTCGATAACAAAAGGGCGAACCTACAGATTATTATCATTAAGGGTAATATGAGGGATGCCAATGTACATTGACGTATGAAATACAATAACTTCGGAGATATTTCACTATGATAGCAATATAAAAATTAGTACTTTATTACGGTTTCTAGAAATAAATTATAAGAATTAAATCTACGTAAGAAATGTGCTTGTTATTATTATATTATTAAAACATTAATATATTATTAAAAACGCGTATTATATAATCAGATAAGGTATATTTTTACTTTAGATACAAAGAAATATTAGTAGGTAATAGCGGTATAGGCTTTGCGTACACAAATTTAACCAAAAAATGTTAGTTTCATTCTAACTGGCAAAATAAACTCTAAATGTAAAACTTAATACTCAAACTGGGGCATTTAAGCATAGTTTATGTATAAATTACACATTTTATTGACGCTGCTTTAGATCGAAAAAATCCGGAATATTGCAAACATAACAATATTTTTACCAAGAAATATTAGTTTTATACTAATTGTCCAAATACACTGTAAATATAAAACTGAATAATTATAGTGAGAAATCAAGCCTAGTTTATCTGTTATAAGAAATATTCAAACAATCATAGTTTTTTCATAATTAACACATTAAAACTTTATTAATTATTTATTAATAAAATAATGAGTATTTATTCACTATTTTATTTTATTTATCATATTTTCATCACAGTTAATCACAGATATTTAAGCCCATTATGAAATCACTTTATTAGCGTTGTTCTTTGTTAATTTAAGTGTTTTTAATCCCAGTTTTCTTTTAATTAAAAAACATTAGATGAAATAAATGTCCGCAGGAAAAAAAATTGTTAAGGGAATTGCCAAAAAAACAATTAAAACCTACGGGTAAAAAAATTTTTTTTTCGATACAGCTCAAAAACTATCGTAAATGTAAAATGAACCACAGAAAATTCAATTCTTTTTTTAAGTTATAGCTCAAAAGCAGCATTTTAGAAACCAGTCTTACCTAAAAACCACATATACAGGGTAATTATATAATATAAAATATTTTAGCCAAATATGCTATTATACCAAATCTAATGGATTTCGATTTATTGTCATTTTTTATTTTTTTTACTGAAATAATAAAACCGAATTCGTCAAAGTTAAAAAACTTGTCGGATAGCGTTTTCAGACAGAAAAATTATGACATTCTCTAGCATTTCGAAACAAATGGTAAATGACAATATCATTTAATAATAGAAACAGTCTTTGCATTTTCTTGCAATAACTTTCGAACGATTTTAGATATTTTCCCAAATTCGGTATATTTATTTTCAAAATGAATGTGTTTTAATGACTTAAAAGTTTTGTATATTTCCCACTTTTTCAAAATTAAAAAATATTGTGTTGTATATATATTTAATTACAATTTTACAAATAATTTTTAATTATTTTTCACTTTTTCAGCTTTTTACTCCCCTCGTAAGGTCCTGTAATCGTAAAAAATTACCCTTTGAGATTTCTTTAGATCTTTGCATTTTCTGCCGGTCTATTGATGGACTTGTGCGCGGCGTAGCTCAAAAACTACTTCTCTAATTAACTTCAAATTTTGACCAAAAATCAAGGGTCATATGGGGATGGTATGGTAAAATTTTATTAAACATTCAACATAGCCGAATACAATGACGTCTTCACAAAATGCAAAAATAATCATTATAAACTACTTATCAAACGAACTTCAAATTTGGCACGAAACCGAGTGTAATATAGTGATAAACTGGTAAAATTTTGGTGTAAACTCATTGCGGAAAACAAAATGGGCGCCAGTTGACTTGGAATTTTGCACAATAATCAAATGTGAAACAGATAAAATTTTAGCGCGAATTCTAAACGACTAATCAAAATGGTTAACAGAATTTTTAAACATTCGGTAAAATTCCATTCCACCTTCTTTTTATAGAGAAAAATAATAAACAACATAATTTATTTTATTTATATGTAAATTTAATTTTCAGTTACACTCGGGAAAATGAGGGTCAAAATTCTAGAAAATAATCAAATACAATATCTGAGCAAAACTAAACAAAAAATATGTAACTTTATTTGTACGTCACAAAATAAGCTTTCTTTACTTTTTACCAAAGAATGCCTTTTCATAGTTTATTGCTGGTCGGGAAATCACTGCTAAAATTTAAAAAATGGAAATTAGATTCCACCAACTTTTGTGAAGAAAAAATTTTTCTGAGAAATTACAAACAAGAATGTTCTACCAATCAAACCGTTTACTGCCTTTATTGGTTTGACGCCATAAAGTTAAATTTTCCAGATGGAATTAAATATTATTTTTTCGTTCTTATTGTTTTTATTAAGATGGTTTTATTTTTTATAAACATTTTTATTTCATCATTTTTAAGTTTACTTATAAAAAGTTTTATTGTTAAGGTCTGATCTAAACTTTTCGAGGTCTAAACCTAGGTTGAATCATTGTATATGAAGAATGGCAGTACTAATGTTACATAAAAAGTACCATCTATATATTTTATAGAAAAATCGCAATACATATTATCAAAAATTGAAATAATTAGTAAAATTGAACTTCAGGCCATTACAAATCCCGAAAATCGAATAAAACACGATATTTCTAAAATATTCTCTTTTCCCCTTAGCCCCCTCTCCACCACTACTATAAACTTCCCTCATTAACTCTAGAAATGTTGTGTGCCAAGAATGAAGATATCTAATATTTCCAACAAACATGAAGATTTATAATAACTGAAATAACCTAAGCGGTATGGTACTAAACTTGCGACAAAATTACTTTTTGTACAAAAAATTTCAATGCAATATATTAAAGCATTTCTAATTACTTGCGAAAACTCTTAGGTAGATGGGGATGACCTGGTAACATTTTGGTAAAAATCCAATATGGCGAAACAAAATAGCGGTCTAATGAAGTTAAAAAAAAATACTAAAGAACAACTTATCCAATTTACAAATTATGCAAAAAAATCAAGCACTATGTTGGAATTAACTGGTAAAATTTTAGTACGAATCCAAGATGGAGAAACAAAATGGCGGTTTAATAAAATATTTAAAAATTCTGTCTGAAAAACTACTTAGTGGATTTATTTCAGATTTGGGAAATAATTAATTGTGGCACAGAGATGAACTGAATTGTGGTACGAATTCAAGATGGCCGAAAAAATGGCGGCCAAACAAAATGTTTTTAATCGTGAAAAAATCATCTTTTTACATATTTTCACTTTTAGCGTCCCTAGATTCCAAAAAAATATATGTTTTATCAGACCTGTCGACCTGCCTGTTAGTTCGCGGCATCGCTTAAAAACTACTTATCCGATCGACACATTTTGATCAAAGATTAGTGGTCGTGTGGAACGGACGAGTGGAACGTTAAAAATTATTACTAAAAACTAATTATCCAATTCAACTAAAATTTTGCACAAAAATCAAGTGTTACATAGAAATGAACTGATAACATTTTGATATGAATCCAATATAGCAAAACAAAATGGCGGCTTAATAAAATATTTAAAAAATCAACCTGAACAAATTGCTTATTAAATTAATTTTGCATAGTGTGATATAGAGGTAAACTGGTAAATTGATGGTACGAATTCAAAGCGAAATGGCCAAATAAAATATTTAAAAAATCAACATAAAAAATATTTCATTCAATCGATTTAAAATCGCATAAAAATTAAAAGGGGGATAAACTGGTACTCAACATCACAGAACAAAATGACGATGTAGGTCACTGTAAAAACTTATTTTAAATTATGCCCAAAAATTAAGTGTGACATATGTAGAAACTTATGGTAGGAATCCACAAGCAAACTAGCGCGCACTAAAAATATTATAGTATGAAGACCTATACAGAGTGTCCGTTTTAAGGATTCCACTATTGCTAGCTCAGAAACGGTAAGCGTTACGAAGTAAATTAGAGAAAAGTTGAAGTTTTTGATGCCAATTTAAGATCTTTTTACCGTGTTGCCAAATTCCTGATCGTATTTGAGATACAGGACGATTTGTAAAAAAACACATACATTTAGTTAAATAATTCAAAAAGTATTGATTTTCGAGACGCAATTTGAATTTTAAAAGTTTTATAATTTTTTCCGCTCTATACCATGATATGTTCAAATTTCATTTTTGTCGTTTCGTTTTCGAGCCACCACTATCGACTTAATTTTTGTAAATACGGACCTGTTTATATCATATTTTAAAAGAACTATTAATTCCCTTTAAAATGATATACAACTCAAATATGATTACTGACGTTTCGATATAAAAATAGCCATCATCAGAATTTTTTCCTAATACGGATCTGCTTTGCTTTTACGTGGGTAAAATACGTTATTTCTTGTAGCAAAATATGTCTTTGTTTCTTTTTTAAAGCAAATTATTGTAACCCTAAATATGTAAATGTTTATTAATAATAAAAACATTCTTGTTTTAATAAATGGCGAATTTATTGAAACAAAGAACAATTATATTCTTTATTTATTTAACTGCTTATTTGAACTTAAATATATAACATCCAGAATCAACAACAGGAAAAACATAAAAAACAAAAGTATAACGTCCGTAGATACATATGTAAGAAAGAAATTAACGGCCATTCGGACAAAATATTCTGCCTGTTGTAAGCTTATTCAAGTATAGGGTCCAAAAATCATGAACCCATTATACGCTTAGTTTAATGTTTTTAAACATTACTAGAGGTATAAATAACAAACACCTCGCATTTGATCCCATAGATGGCAACTCTTACTCTACGGGTTCTAATATCTCACTGTCTAATATTTTTATCGTTTATATTCAACATACTGTTAAGTGTCCATCATCTCTACCACACGGCTGCATTGGCCTGATGAGCCCCATATAGGGCGAAACGTCGTCAATTATGCCGGTAGAGATGATGGAAAGCCCTTAAAGGTTTGTCAGTATAATGGTTCATGGTCCATGATTTTTGGACCGTATATTTGTATAAGCTTACCACAGGCAGATAATTTCTTATTCAGAAAAACACATATTAAAATAAAATAAAAAAAAAACAAAACAGGTTAAATTACAGTAAATTTTGAATATGTTTAGTGTTTACCATTACTTCTTAAGCACAATCTTGAATTTTTTATTATTTTCGTTTGAATATTTTCTAGTATTCTTGTTGAAATTTTATTACAAGTCAGTGGAACCTTATGTTTCAGATCATCAGCATTTAGAGGACTAGTTAGGTATTTAATGTATGCCCAAATGGAAAAGTCCAAGAGGCTGAGGTCGGAAGACCAAGGCGGCCACCTAATAGGGCCGTTATTACCGATCCAAAGATTCGGTAAAAAAATCTGGCACATAGGCGATCACGATATGCCTTGACACGGTCTTGCTGAAAGTACCTACAATTACAGATTTTGAAAATCGTTATTTAAAAAGTTTAGGTACATTTCACCATTTAAGTGCTATTCAAAAAAGAAGAGACCCACCAATTTCGAATCTAGAATTCATAACCAAACATTAATTCCAAATCTTTCTTGAATTGCCGTTTTTAAGTATCCAGTTGTTTCAAAGCCTTTGGTAAATTCATAACAAGCGAATTGGCGATTCAAATTAAAATCGTTGTGACAGTGTGGCAGAATGTGAATTAAAATATCTGAACATTGCATTCCTTCAAATTCATCATACTTTCAAAAAGTCATATTTGTTGCGTTTTCTTACTAGTTAAAAAGATTCAAGTGTCTTGTAATAAAATATCACCAAAAATGCTGCAAAACAAAAAATGCGAGATTCTGTTTAAGAAATAATGAATAATGGTGAACATTTTCAACATTTACAATAATATTACAATAATAATGTAATATGTGTTTTCTTCGCTGCTATCCTACATTTTACTCCACGGTGGATCAGTGAAATCCTTCTAAACGCGTCGCTCTCTTAGGCTTCGCGCGCTTGGAGATAATGTAGGCGTCTTATATCTTATATAAATGGTTCGGCATTTTTACCTACTTTAACTATACGTGACAAAAAGGTACATTTATTAAACTATGAGAAATCGATGTATTAGTAGTTTGTCATAGCTGTGATCTATATATTTTACATGTAATATTAAATATTTTATTTTTTATTAGTCGATTTTTTTGTACATACTTAAAAAATCTGATCTGTTTATTCTCACTAAGTTGTTTGCTATTGTTTAGCTATATCTAGTTGTATTTAGTTGAGACAACGGAGATTAGGTATATCTAGCGCGAATGGTTTATGATGGACTTGAATATCTTGCACTCTCAGTAACTATTTATATAATTTTCATCTATTTCTGCAGGGCATAATTCCTTTCCCATGCAGATTTGGTATTTCTATTTTATTAACGAGAGTTGTAGTTACTTCCTTATGTTATAACAGCAAACAACTCTATCTATGTCCCCATCCATGTGTCTGCTATCTAGCTAGCAACGTAATTATCTGTCTTCCTAACTATGGCAAAATAGTCGTGAGAAACAAGCAGACGAGTGTAGAGAGAAGTCAGTTTTAAAAAATATAACGCAACTATTGAGGGGTAAAAATTGTTCGAAATAAGAGAGACAAATTACCGCAATTTGATGCGAGAAGTTAACGGAGAGGCGATTCGTTATAATTCGTTAACTTAACGAACGCTATCTCATTCGGGTGTCGCTCGGACATTATATTCGCATTTTCCGATCTTGATTCCTAAAAGACCAACCTACTACAAAAAGTCTCCATTTTCTGTATCTGTCAGTTAACATTTGTGATAATAGGTATTTAATTTTGAATTACTAGTTAATGTGATTTGGTGGAATATAAAATACTTTTCGATACTTGTTACTTGAGTGCTATACTATAAAATATATACATATACACAGTAAATAATCGACAGATGCCAAAATATTCAAAAAAATTATAAAAAGACGGAACATCAAAAGCAGCAGAAAAGTTATGATACTCGTAAAGTGCGGGACATGAAAGAAAACGGGCGGAGTCAATCGGTTTAGGAAGGACGGCCAAGAAACCTCTTTAAACCAGTGGTGCCCCGTCGTTCTTTAGATAATATGGCATTCCTTTTTGACTATACGCACTTCAGATAATTAAAAAATGTAACTATGCTTAATGAACCTTTATCTATATTTGTCTTTTTTCTTTCGTGTGCCGCACTTTTATATTTCTTTGGTGTTGCAAAAACGGCGAACTTTAAAATTATTTAATTTTGATTTTTCTTGATCGATTTACCTATAAATATATTTTTTCTTGAGTTCTGTCATTAACGGTTCCCGGGCTACTGCCTACGTCCACTATTATTGGACCACACATTATAGTGATACACGATTTACAAGTCCAGATTTTACAAGGGCAGCCAGCATCAGATCCAGTGAACGAGATTTATCAAAACTTTAATTTATGCAGTTCGACTTTGGGCTACTCGGGTATGCCAAAAGTGGCCGTCTGTCTCCGTTTGTCATATTACTTTATACAGAGGCCGTCGTTGTGAAGTACTATACAGGGCATTTCCTAATTGCGTGCTGATGTTAAAGGGGGTGTTTTTATGTCCTAAAAGTCTTAAATTTTGAGATACAGGACGGTAAAGTTTAAAAAGAAAACATTTTTTTTCATCCCAATTCTGATGCTATTGTAGATAACTGCATGAAATTTGATACACGTCTTCTATGCATTAAGGAGCATACGGATTTACCCAGCTTAATTACATATGCACGCCACTCGTAGAAATTTCAAAAATTGATTGTTAATAAAAAATGCCCTTTTATGCATAAAAGATGTGTATCAAATTTCACACAGTTATTTATCTATAATAGCATCAGAATTAGGATTTAAAAAAAATGTTTTTTTAAAACTCTGCATCTCCAACGTTAAGACTTTTAGGTTCATATTAAACTTTTTTCTTAAAAAGGTCCAAGAATCACCCCTATTTAACATCATCACGCAATTAGGAAACGCCCTGTATAATACTTCACAATGACGCCCCCTGTACAAAGTAATATGACAGACGGAGACAAACGGTCACTTTTGGCATACGCGAATAGCCCAAAGTAGAAATGCATAAGTTAAAATTTTGATAAATCTTGTTCACTGGAATCAGTGCTGGCTCCCCTACTGTAACTACATTGATGTGTTAATTTTGGAAAAATATGAGTTCTGTAGTTTTTCAAATATTAATTGCAATATTAGATATTTTTTGACACCAGGTATACAGGTAACAGAAAATTAATTATTTTGAAGCAGTTTATTGACAGCTACTTTATGAACAATTTTACAAAATTTATGAAAAAAAAACTAAGCCATTATTGAGGTTGACGGCTGTGATTCTAATGGTTCGATTCCTTCTAAATCGTTGTCTTCCTTTGAAAATGATGAGGTTTCGTCGTCACTACTTGAAGATCCCAGTGTGATAACTAAATCATCAATAACCGTTTCAATTTTGCCATCTACTTCCCAGTATTTATCTTCAATAGAACGAACATGTTTAACATACGATTTCCAATTTTCAGCCGATATTGAGTCAATCAAAATTTATTTATAATTGATATTTTCTCCATGATGGATCACATACAAGATTGTTCGATTTAAACCACGAATCATATGAGCTTTTGTAGAGTATTTAGTTGGCACTATCTTCTACGTGAGAATGATAAGACGCATTATCCATTACCACAACTGATTTAGGAGGAATGTTAGGTAGAAGCTTCTCGAGCAACCACTTTTCAAAATTATCTACTCATCTCTCCATGATAGTCTCCAGTTGTTAGTCCCGAGCGAAAAATTAAAGCAGCACCTGGAACAAATCCGGCTTCTGAACCAGCATGAACTATAATAAAGCGACTACTAGAGCGGATTCCCTGAACAACACCTGTAACACTTTCACTATGCCAGCATTTGTTCACTGTCATATCATTATCTACCCAGGTTTCGTCTAGATACACAATATTGCGTACTTCTTGCCTATATTGCCTTACATTTAATAGATATTTCACTCGCCAGTGAAAAATATTTGGTCTCAATGAGCAATTTTCGTTTATTTTGGCACTTGCGCCAAACAAAACCATTTGATCGTAAAAGCCGATTTAAGGTTTTATACCCGTACGGAAAATCTATTTTGTTCTTTACGGCACGAAGTAATGGTTTGCAGGTCGGAACCTTCTTCAAGTTTATATAAAAATCCTCTATTGTTCGTCGAATTACTTGAAAATCTCTATCGTCAATTTTATCTTTGAATGATAATCGGGGTCTTTTTTTACCAGGAAATTTTAAAGGTGGAGTAGAACATGAGCGATCATTATGTTCTTGAATTTTTCTTACACTACTTTCCGAAACCCCAGTGTAAACTGCAGCGCGTTCTGTTCGATTTTGAATTGGAATAGTCAAACTATTATTTTCAGCTTCTCTAGTACAGGCCTCTATAACGCTCGCAATAACTTCACGTGCACCGCTTCGAATTGTTTTTCCTCTTTTGCTCACCCTCGTTACTTGGAAATAATAATTCAAATTCAACGCAACGCATTTATATAGAAATGAAAACAAATGCTCGAAATGTATAGGCGCCACTGGAAATAGCTAGAACCTTCTAGCGGCAAGTGCATGGAGACTCTAGGGACATCCCAATTACAAGTGGACCAGTGCGAAATTTACTAAATCCTCGATTAATTTTCCGTACCGCTTAGCTGGCGCACTTTATAGGTGAAGCCGCAAATTATTACAACAAATAAAATAACATAAAATTTATTTGAGTACACAAATTTTACTTTTCCGCTTGCTTAAGACTATGAACCTTTATTTTAAGGACCGCCCGGTTTTCTTTCGTGTCCCGCACTTTAAAAGGTCCAACAAATTAAACAAGCTAAGCTAATCTGCTTAAAAACTGCTGCTGTAAATTATTGCGAAATCTGTATGTTTTATTCATGAATGTATCAATCCAAATTCAATGAATTATTTCCTGATTTGGCTCATATTGTAGTAGGAAAGGACGAGGAAAAAAATTAACCCTGTGCTCTTAATTTACTACTATTGAATTAACCTTTTATAGGAATGTCTAACAAAGTTATGAAAATAATCTTTAAATATTGTGTAAGCTATTTATTTGTAAATGAACTGGTAAATACCTCTATTTCTATTACATATTTTATTTTGTAAAGAAAAAGCCTGTTTATACTTCCAAATTCAATGCCATCGCGATACGAAGTATGCAACCAGGCGAACACATAAACATGTTTTAAAGATACGGTGATACCGCAGTACAAAATTACATTTTTTCCTCTCGGTAGAGATATTATTATTATGATTTTTACAACAGATACTTGCGTTACGTTTAGTAAACTATTAAAATAGAATTCCTTAATGGGTTGTATAATTGTTAATTATTTTAGACAATAGGTATGAAGGTGGGGGCCTTTTTTTTGTAACAAATATTATAAGTACATAATTTATAATAATAATATGAATATGAACTTTTTTTATGAAACGAGAAATTATGGACAGTTTAGTAAAATTACAGTACAGTGTATAATATGCCATACTATCTTATTTTTTGTGTATCGATTATTCCAAATACGGATACAAAATATCGAATATTTTATCAAAGTTGCACATCACTATAACCTAACCTAATTCCGGTCTAAAATGTACCTGTGTTTTTGTTTTAGTTCTCAATACATAAAGCGAAAACGTATATTATTAACATGAAAGAAACAGAAGAATTGTATATTTAAACACTGCAAAGTTGGACATTAAATGCAGTAGTATAGTAGTACTACTACTAGGAAGAACTTTTTGTATTTATGAAAATACTGAAGAGCAATAAGGCCAATTTCTGTTTCAATATATAATTATAATGAATAATATCTATGTATAACTTTTTCAGGTAGGCATGAAATTATTTATTGCTAAGCAAATAGAATAATCCTAAAAAATCTATTTCTGTGTCCATGTTATACATACTAATAAATACATGTTAAAAAGCAAGGTCAATTAATCTTAGTTTGTCATTAGATGAAGTAGTACAAGGGAAATAATTAGTATCATGTTGCACAGTATATTTTTACTTACAGTTTTTGCCGACACTGAAAAGAAGGGAATGATATGGAAATGATGCCTCGTATACGATACAGTATTTTCATCTACCCTTCACATGCTTGGCAATAAAAGGAACAACCACTGATCAGCATTAGCTGAAGTATCATTAGAACCTTATTGATAATTATGGAAAATATTTATTTTTCTAAGTATTGGTAAGTATTAATTCTGATTGTTTTAGGAAGTGTCCACTGCATGGTCCAATGCACCCTATAAGATTTCCTTCTGTTTTGCAAAGGATACAGTGATGCCAAAATGTATGTAGTGTGATTTCTGGTTTTTGCAATTTTGTATGGATAATTATTAATTAGTATTTTGCTCAAATTGCTTTAGAAGTTTCATACCTCAATATTATATTTTAAGAAATAACTATTGCATTGACTTAATAACTTCGTTATGTTCATTACTTTTATGAAATGTTTTTGTTTATTTGTAAATAGGTTCTGCTTCAAATACAGGCAGACATATCGACTTTATATACGAGATAGAGCCAATGGCACAGCTATAGAACTATTTAAAAAATGCCACCTATAATTTATATCTACTTTTAGATAGGAATTATATCCATAGATATATTGTACCTATACCTCATTAGGTTTACATGATAATACTCTGTTGTATGTCTGAAAGAAAAATGTGCAACTTACTTAATATAAATTACCCATTATAATGATTAATTTAGGTAGTGCTATGGTGTAGTGTATGTCATGTTATAAGCGTAATGATAATTTAAAAATCATGCTAAACAAAGCCTATGAAAAGGGGAGAATTGGGGTGGTAACCTAAAACGACCACTCAGAACCCTTATGGAAAACATGCCTCAGTGAAATTCACTAATTGTTTTATAATAGTTTATATAATGCTTGAGATCCTGCACCGAAAAGATCGTGGAAATTGTTAAAATGATACTAGCAGTTTTAAAAATATAAATCTTTGAACTTTTAGGAAGCTTAATACTCAAATAGATAAAATATATATCTGTCAAGCCAGCTCCTTGTAGCTAGCAACAAAATTTTACAGCGGACCAGCTAACCTTTGACAAATTAAATTAAATATATAAGAAAGATAGTCCCAGCATGTTTCCAAGGACAAAAATATCTTCTTTATGTTAAATCCAATTGCAACAAAACTTTGCTAACTCTTTCGATAGGGGGTAGCAAATGTCAATGACGTAGTAAAAATTCATTTATTTCTAAAAAGCAATAGATGGAGTAATAAACACTTTGTACATGGTCTTTTCCTAGGTGGAGTGGCAAACGAAAGAGGCAGAGTAAAAAATGAATTTATTTTTAAAAATGCAATGCCTTTCTTACCTTTGAAATTAAACGAAATTCTGCAGGCAGATATAGTAATATATCCTTAATATATAGTCTTTTCCTAAGTGGGGTGGCAAACGACACTGGCGGAGTAAAAAAATAATTTTTTATTAAAAAAGCCATATTTCTTCTATCATTACCTCAAATTTAACGAAATTTTGCAGACAAATGAAGTAATATGCACTTAATATATGGTCCTTTCCTACCTGGGGCGGCAAACGACATGTTCCATCCTGAAACTATCTTTTTGGTATATTTATATTATGTCAAAGGTTTATCTGGTCCGCGGTAAAATTTTGTTGCTGGCTCTTTTTTGCTAGCTATAAGGAGCTGGCTTGACAGATATATAAAATATTAGTTTTGGCTGTTTTGGGTTGGGTAAAAGATACTTTTCTAGATATCTTAAGTATATTTGATAGTGCAACAAATAACTCGACCAAAAATTTAATTATTATTTATAAAAATATACTTTTTATATTGAGAAACCTTATTTTTGTAAACTTTAGTCAGTTAACCTTACTTAATTCGCCAGTTTCAATTTCAATCAATTTTTTAATTTATACAGGATGTCCAAATCGTACAAGGTGCAGCTTCAGGTTTTTTTTTTAATAGATAACTCCATTTATTATGATATATTTAGGTTTAATGATTAATTATATAAATTTTTTTTATAAAATAGGTCTAGAACTACAACATATAAAAAGTTTAGCGAACTTTACTGAAAATGGTTTTCCAAAAGGTTTATGGTCCTTTAAGGGAGGATCCCAATTCCTATAAGTTTTGTTCAACATGATTTTTAAAATATCTTTACAACTAGAATAATACTACTATAGATACTAAATAGTAATACTAAATAGTAATATATATGTAGTATTGATATACGAATTTACTATTCAGGCATGGTTCATCAGTTGTTTATTTTACCCCCTAAACACCTGATTGACTATGTTTATGCAGCGTAAGGACTGCTTATAATGCTTTTGTGTTGTACGTATATATTGATTAATTTTTTTTATTTTTGAGTTACTTATTTATCACGTATTAATGATTAAGTTGGTGGGATATTGATAGGTATCTTGACGTCTATTTTGTATAAACCTTTAGTTATTTAAATAATTAAACTTCAATGTCTATGTTTAATAGTTTAGCTCATGTTTAATGTAATATAAGCGTTGTTCTCAAAGATGATATAGAAGATATATTTTTATGTTTTTTTTATATTCATTCATAGTTCTTGTCAAGTCAACAGTCGGTAATCGAAAATGTAAATGTTTAGTGATTATTTACAAAATATATGTCGAAGTTTTAGGTTTGTTTCAGATCTCTCTAAGCGATATATTTAGTAAAATTTTGATAATTTCAGCAGATTCCTATAGATTTACCGAAAAGGCAGCGCATGAGTCAAAGAAAACAATATTTACTTGCTACCTTCTATTTATTTGGTTACACCTCTAATCTTCCTTCTGTTTTTTTCACTACTTGACTGTTTATGTGGTTGAAAAGATATTAAGGTGGTTAACTATATGAAAGACAACTAGGTTCATACAAACATATTATATTTAAATATATCTTAATATTCACATGGATTTACTATACAATAATCCATAGATTGAAACTCAAACCCTTTTTGGTTTATTTCTCGACCTGAATACCTCTGTAGACAAGGAGAGTAGCGTTTTCTGATAGTTCACTGACTGAGGGAATTCATTTCATAATGCCTCGAAGCGCTTAGGAAGTTATACAGCTTTTCTTTCTTGTTGAACGTTGCTAATATTCTTCTACCATACATAGTTTCAAATAATTTTAAATGGAAAATCTGATGCTTCTAACTAATATTCATATCACTAAGTTTTAGTACCTCAGATATCACAGGAGATTAGGTATATATCCAAGGCGAATGAAGAATGATTGGTTGGACATGAATACCTTTCATCCCCAGTAACTACTTCTAAATTTTTTAACTACCACTACAGGGCATAACATCTCTCTCATGCAGATTTGGTGTTTCTACTTTATTATCGAGAGTTGTAGTTACTTATTTGCTACAATAACACCTACAAATTCTATCTATCGATCCATCCATCCGTCTGCCTATCTAGCTAGCAGCCTAACTATCTATCATCTTAAGTATGGCAACTCGTCGTGAGGAACATATAGTCGAGCGTAGCGAAATAGATAAGACAGCTTAGTTGTGAGAAGTATAAATAGTTGAGCGTAGAGAGAAGTTACTTTTAAGAAAGATAACTGTTGAAACGTAAAATTATGTATTAATGGTGACTCTGTTGGACATTTTGTTAGTTTAAAATTATTGAATGTAAATATTACTCCGTCCAAACGTACATAAAAATTACGTCACGGGCGAGGGAGGGTGTTGTCAGACTCGATTGGGGTATTGTTGGGTTACGGAGAATTTCAAGAAGACTAATTAGTTAGGTTACATGAATATTTTTTAGGTTTAAAAATATCACTTAGTTGGGTTAAACAAGATCTATTTCACTCATAAGGCTGGGCCAAGCCCGATTTGAATGGGTGATAAATTTGGGTTAGACAGATTTTATTTAGTAGTCACAACCTTTACTTCAGTCGAGATGCAAAAAAAATCTCGAAAACCTCCTGAACTAGAGAATCTGGTCTGCAGTAGTCCACTCGTCCCCCCAAAAATATTCTACAATTTTTTTTTACTGAAAGACATAATTATCCAAATTTTAACCACATACGTCTTGTATACGGCTTACTAGAAATCTACATCCATGAGCATATAGGTTGTTAGAGCCAGAAAACTTCAGTCACTCAGATCGGAGACTAGATAACTGAATTGCGTTAATTTCAGCCAAAATCGGGATAACGCTTTATTTAAACAAGGGATTTATTAATGATTAAATCAAAAACATTGTAGTAATTTTGGTACCTGAATATAAACTTCATCGTTTTTTTAGATGTTACTAATTGGTTCTTAATACAAAGAATGCACGAACGCAAGTAGAGATCGAAATAATTGTAAAGATTATCTATTCTGATTTTTGTTATACACTTGCGTTTTTGTATTTTCAGAACTAAACTTTTAAGAGCCTTAAATTTATTAAAGTCTATGGTACACTGATTTACAGATTAAGACAAGATAATGCAAACGATTTAATATATTCCGGAATTTATTAGATAGGATACAACCTATTATATAGGAAAAATAGCTACAAATTTAAGTTACGATTACGATTTCAAAAAGCATTCAGATTTTATAAAGGGATGTAAGAAATAATTTCTGAAACTTTCAAAAAAATCTACAGCACCGTAAGCTGATAAATGTTTAAGATGACTTTTTTCGATCGTCGGGTTTAAAATATCTGCTTGAAAATAATTTAACCTAAAAACACTTAAAACGTTTCGTATTCTTACCCTGTAGGAGTTGGACCCAATTGTCGCACCACACTATCGCTAGTGACTTGTGTAACTTTTCTAGTGCCTAAACTTAATTGATTCACCAAAGCTGTCAATAAATCTTCTGATTTAAATAAATCATATATTACACATAACCCCTTTGACGCCACATCTTGAACGATATCTGAAATAAAGAATAGTTAAAATTAGGTTATTCAATCAAGTCGCAAAATACAGGACTATAGTAGTAAAAATTGGCTTTCAGTGTAAAATATTGGGACAGTTTGTATAGTTATTTTTCCTGACGATAAATTAAGTTACTTAGTAAGTTAATTTCTTTATTTAGCATAAATGCTACATTTTACATTTTTAAGGTATCACATTCTAAATATTTATAGACTAATTTAAACTAGCTGTAGAAATCATACTTTTGTGGTAAAAAACTCACCAGCTTTTAAAATTGATTTTTAAATGAATAATCTCTTAAGTTGTTTATAAATGTAATTAAAATTTCTGAGATTTTATAATAAATGGTATTTTACTATAATGAATCACCCCTTTATGAAAAATCACTTAAAAGCAACCCCTTTAAAAACCAAATTTAAATGGAAATCTTTGTTTTGCCTTGTTTGATAATAATGTTGTTCACAGTTTTTAGATTTAAAAGCTTTTACGTTTTCGGGCAATAAATAATTTCTTTTATTTTATAAATAAAAATTTGAACTAAATTAAAAATTAAATTAAGAACATTTAATCATTCTAACTTTTTTCAACATTAAATTAGTTTTTTTATATTTATCATAATTTAGTAAGATCCGAATGACTTTGTTTTGTCAAATTTGTAATTTATCAAATATTTTATTTTATATTTATCAAATGTGGACAAATAATGGTATTATAAATAATTGTCATTATAAATTTGGAGAAATTCTTTTAAAATATCCAATTTTATCAGTAATTTTAGTCTTTTCAAAATGTAAGTCAAAACTTAATCTATCATCTATTTGAAATTATCTATTGAAAATTATGCCTAAATATTTGAAAGATTCCACTATTTCCAAATTTGATCTTTCTAATACATTTCTACCCATAACCATGCATTTTATATTAGATTTAATTTTAATTTAATTACTTTTGGCCAATTTGATAAAACATTTAGATCTGATTTAATAAAATCTTGTGCTGCTAATATGTTTTTATCTTGTATAGAAGTTAATGTACCATCGGCAAATTATTGAAATATTATTTATAGAAAAAATGAACAGTGGTGAGCCTAAAACACTACCTTGAGGAACACCCATATCAATACATTTATTACTCGAAATTTCACATGATACCATTATTTTTTTATATATGTTACTACTTAAGTAGTCTTTGTATTAATTTAGCTCAACATCCCTTATTCCATATTTGTATAATTTATTTCATAATTCCTATCAATGACTTCAAAAGCCCCCTTAAAGTCTAAAAAAACTGCATCCATTGCCAGACACCTTTTCCATTCTGAGCTATAACGCTGTTTCTGTTGAGAGTTTCATTTTTTAAACCATCCTGATGACTAAAATTTGGTTTCCATTTATAAATTCCATAAGCTGCTCATAGACTACTGACTATTAATTTTTGAATGTCCCACAAAACGTTCACTGGCCTCATTCACCAAATCTTTTACAGTTTTTTATTTTGTGAATTGGTGTTGTTCCTTTCAGATCTCGTTACTTAACTTTTTTTACAAGAAAAAGTCTTAATATTTCATGTCGTTTTTATTGTTTATTTTTCAATATATCAAACTGACATTTTTTTCGACCAGCTTTTAAAGTACATATATGTAAAAATAGGTAAAAACTATACATTTTCAAAGATAGTTCATATTATATAAATTACATTAATATTATAACATTCACATTCTCCCCCACGCTACAGAATTTTAGTCGTCTTGAAGATAAAGTCGGCAAATCTCGTTTTTGAGCTATTTAGATGAAGATAGTTGCTACTAAACCATTTACTCAGTTGCTTAATTTCCGTTACAATATCCCTGAAATGTATTGCTTTGTGGGTGCGACACAATTAGTGATGTGTTATTAGCATAAATAGTCACCGACACTGCCCCAGAGAGACAAGATTCCAGGTCATTGACATAAAGAAGAAAGAATACAGGGCCCAATATTTTAATAAGTTATTTTTTTTTAATTCAATGTAACTCTTCAAAACAAAACGTTTTCCCAGCCCTAAAACAGTTTTAATCTAAAATGTGGGTTTCACTACAAGAATATCTTTGGGTATTTCATGACATGGTTGTCGCTATTCCAATCCATTTTGATTTAAATGCTTTAGAACAATATTGATACATGATATGACGATTAAGGCAGCGTCTGGAAAAAACCTTTACCGCACTCCTCACACTTAAAACGTGCTTCTTTTTTGTCGGACAATAGGTGCAAGGGATTTCTCCCTAAAAAGATTCTGTTGTTTTTCTTCTATTTGATGTTGTTTTAAATAGCCCTTAAATTGTTCTCCATAAAATTCTTCTACACAAAACGCACAAAAATGGGAATATACATTTGTTCTTGATGTAGCGTAGAATCTAACTTAGACTTTAAACTTTGGTGCTGGTAAATCTCGCTTTCGTGCTGCATGACTTGGACAGTGTTCTCTCTCGCACCATCCGCTTTTTGTTTGGCACTTGTTTTCGAAACAATAACCTTTTAAGGATTTTACCTTGATTACTCTGTAACTTAATATTTTCAATCTTCCATAAGAATTCAATTTCGTAACAATCTTTTACACGTTTAATTGTTTTTTTCCATAATATGTAGAGCTCTTTGTCCTTTTTCTCTTTGTAATTTTTCTAATTAGTGGAGTGGAGAGCCCACCCAAGAAGACATTTACTGGTTACAGGCGCCGTTATGTTATCAAAAGGTCGTCTGACTTGTTGAATTAAAAATGTATGTTGTCCTGTCCAATTAAAAGAAGTGTGGTCGTACTCGAGGAAAGGTTTTTACATTACAAGGACATTCTGTAAGTGATCATACTTTTATAGTATTATTTCATTAATTTCTTGAAATGCCAATGGTAATTTTCTCTCCGTTTGAACGTTCTTCATGGGGTGTATTCTGCTACTACTTTGAGGTTTTGAGATCCGTAGATTTAGACAAATTGAATTTTTACGTAATAATACGTCATCTTTGGTTCACTGCAGACAGAGTGTTTGTGGTGTTCCCTACAAATTTAGTTTTTCAGTCAGCATTGATGATTCATACTTTAGAGGCATCGTCGCATAATGCTAAAACTGTTTTGTGTAGCAAATATTTTGATATTGCTGTAATGAATTCCTTCATCTCTAGATGATGATATAGTTTTTACAGCATTTGCAATGGTTCGTCCAACCATTTGAAGTTATTTACATTTTTTGAATATATTCTTTACATTTTTCTTCCATAGTATTTTCAAGTTCAAATATTCTAAGATTCTCAACCCAGCTTTGTATCTTTTCTATGAATGACTGAGTTTTCAGGTCCTGAATAAGAATGGTTTTTTAAAGCTTCTGATTCTAATTCCGCATATCTGAGTTCCCTTTCCACCTCTACCTCTAGTTTAATTATTTCTTCTCGTATTTTTCTTTCCGATTCCAACGCTAATCTTTTTTTCTATTGTTATCAAATCTGAATTTCTAAAAATAGTTTTCTTTCAATGCGATGAGATGGATTTCTTCGAGAGTTGGTTTGTGAATTATGTTGTGATTCCTGCGTATCACCCATTATCCCATTTTTGACAGCAACTATATCACAATTTGATGTTTCTAGTAACTTTAAAATGACTTTTTGTTTTTCTTTCTATACTGGTCGTTTTTTACATTTTCTAAGCTTGAACGCCCAAATCTTTGGGGCCATACAAATTCAGTAGATAAACTAAGCTTACGTCAACGTCCGGACTCTCTGGTATTATGTAATTCCTTTTTATTTATTGCGTGCTCCAAGGAAGGATGTCGGGGGTCACCAATGTTTCTTCCAAGTCTTTTTACCAGAAAAAGTAATATTTTTACTGTTTATTTTTCATTATAACAAACTGACATTGTTACTTTCAAATTATGGGTAAAAATAGATAAAATCTAAACATTTTCAAAGATAATTCAAGTAATTCAATAAATAAACTACATTAACATTATAATATTAACAGATTTTATATACGAGCACATTAATTCTACCATACTTTAAACTAAAATTTACTAAATGAATAGTGGATACCCAATGGTTCCAAAGGTTATAATTCCTTTTGTTTCTTCATGTTTCTCCAAAATCTTCAAGATCCTAATCCAGCTATGATCACCAATTTTGGGTACGTGTTTAACTCCTGTTTCTAATATAAAATGATTTGATATAACCAAGTCAATAGTTGTCTTCGATGTTTCAGTTATTCTAGTATACTTGTATATAAACTTTTAATCTACATAAATTTATAATTTTGTTAAACTTCTTTACGTAAGTGTCATGATTCATAACAGTTGAAATCACCTAAATGTATTGAAGTATTATTATTTTCAGAAATAATTTCGCATTTTTCTTAAAAAAAAATTTAAAAACTCTATAATATTGCCACTTGGTGATCTGTATTATGAGTTAAAATCATATACTTATTTACTTATTTTAAATCTAAAACTTCAATGGATCCTAAAATATACACCATCCTGTATGAGTAGAATTTGAATTGCATCTTATAAATTATAATATTTACTCGAGAGCTTTTCACAATTAATTTCATTAGTTACGTTAGTTTCTGAAAAGCATGCAATTGTTTTTTCTTTATTCATAAATAACTCCATTTCATGTTTCGATTTTGAAAATCCTTGACTATTTTGGTAATAAACTTGACAAGATTTTAATTTATTTACTTTATTTTCTAAACACAACTGCTCTCTGCTCTAGTTGCTATTCTTTCGTTATATATAATTTTTAATTTTGCCTTTTCAACTTTGACAAATTTGAAGAAAATGGATTGTTAATCTTATATCCTAATTTTAACTTCTGATTTACTTCAAGACAATTTGAATATGTAAAATGTTCATTATTTGTTGTACAAGAAGTTGAATTATGATCTTCCACAACATAGTCCACATTATAGGCAATTTTGCTTTTTGGAATAAGTTTTGCTCACGTGATTTATATCCCGTACATTTGAAATATCTTACTAGATCGAAATGTTCGAACCCTGCACATACTGAAAAATCAAAATCAATAAAGACTATACCCTTATCCTCGATTTCTCTAAAACTCCTACCATACTATAATATTTATCTGAGAATTTTCTAGATATTATTTATTAAAACTATCCCTATAAAATGATATCTTGTTGTTTTTATTAGAATCTTTACTATTCTCTTTCTTGACTTGTTTGACTCCTTCAATATAATCGTTTTTGTTTTGTGTCAATGTCTTGTGAACTCTCATCATGCTTAGTCCTATTTCAACACGATCAAAAAAAAATAAAGAATAAAAAAGTGGTATTTTTAGAGGCTTAATCCGAAAAAAATATAAAATTCAAAATTCAGCGGCGTACATTTTTTTATAATTGATATTTGTTATTGTACCCCATGAGATGCCATTTGAATTCATAATTATTATCTAGCTAGTGCTAAATTAGTCGCTTATAACGACAAACAACACGGTCAAATTTCAACAGAAACGGCAAAAGATCTTTGAAATATTAATAAAATACCGATTTGCTAAGAAAATGTTGGCACCCTGTATCCTCAAAACCAGACCATTTAGGATACATGCCTATCTGAACTTTTCCACTTAAAATAGATCCGGGAATGCGTCCTTAAAATTATGACATACTAAGTAACACCCTCAATTTTGCAGAGGGGCACTATCAGCAAACATCACAAGTCAAAAATGTTAATAACTGTTATATATTTTTATTAAATAATGAAATAATTAGCGGGGTATTTCTGTTCATTAGACTACCTAAAACTAGTACAATTTTTATTGTAAGTCAAACTCATTCTTCAAAGTCTAAATGCACTGTTTTGGATTTCCGATCATGTCCAATATTTCTAAATTTTGTTTTAGCACAAGTTTTGAAACATGTCAAAGCCAAACAAACAAAAATCATTAAAATCCATAAAAAACAAAAAAGTTATAACAGGTCAAAGTAGTGTCCAAGTCCAACCTATAATATTTTTTTTTATTTTCCTTAATTTATCATAATTCTTGTAACGTAATTAAATATGTCACATATAACCTCTATAAAATATGTCTTACCATTATTTTCACAGAGCAATTCCATAAATGTATTCTGAAGAACTTGCAGTCGTCTTGCAATAGGCCCTCTGTTTCCACAGCCTAAAAATTAAATATGCATTCGTCATTCAAAACTAATACAAAATAAAAATCAGCCTCATGCCGACAACAAATTTTAGATTGTCGTACTCGACAATAGAGCAAAATATATGATAGCTAATTTCACCATAAAACTTATATTTGATTTTAACTACGCCTAACTTGTGTTCGTTTTCATTTAATAAATGAACCTCCAACAATCAGTGGCGGACCGAACAAGTTTAAGCTTAAATCCCCTCCCAGAAGCAATCACTCGATGCGCTACTGCCAACAATAAAAGGTAGCGAAATACCAGAATGTAAACGTGAGTTGTTTTGAGTGTACAGCAACGTTATTAAGAAACCACCTATACAATGAGCCTTAAATTTTGCACAAAATAAAGTGTGGTTTAGGGATAAACTTGTAGTTTGGTGCGAAAGCATTATGGCGGAACAAAATTACGATATAATGGAATGTCAATCAGTATAAAAAAAAATTGCACAAAAAACATCTGAAAAAGAGAAGTACACTGGTAAAAATTTAGTGCGATTTATAAAAAACACAAAAAATACGGCCTCAAAAATTTAAAAAATCGGTAAAATTACTTTATGTAGAATAAAACGTTTTTATTCAGGAAATGATATATGCATAATTTATTTTTTAAATACCGTATTTTTAAAGCTTTAAAAAATTAGTAATTATAATAAAATATATGGCTCTTGTAAAGAATTTTACCTATGGAATTTGACAAATTTAAAATATACATTTCAAAGGTTACCTTTTTTTAGTAATTCCCATACATAAAAATATATGGATGAACCACTTGTTTTTGACGTATCGCTAAAACAAATTTTTCACAAACTTAATTTATAAACTACGTAAAAGACTAATTATATTATAAGCCGCTTTAACACAAAAAACTGTTATTTCTAATTAAAAGTTAAAAGTAATTAATATATTAGACATTATTAAACGTTTACCATCTTTCATAGTTGCATGACATGACTCATAATTACAGCTGCTAAAAAGAGAGAGCGGGAGTGTCGCACGTTGGACGGCAATCCAGTGTGCTGGGAAAGCTACGTTGCCAAGTTTATTGAATATATGACCTATATAAATTATATAAGAAAAAGGAAATACATACTTTCAATTGTTTTGAGTTTTTTTTATTAGTAAGTCATTAAATTTATTTGTCATACCAGTTATTATTACCGTGGAGGTAGTTAAATTAATTAGGGACACTTTTATTACATCCAAAGTTGGATCAGTACCAGCAGGAGCGCGAAGGCACTAGATGGATTTGTACCGGGTTAGCACCTGGTTAGACGTCGTAGGCATCATCGTTAAAGCCCTAATACAAAAGGAGAACAACACTGAAGTGCATCACTGGCGGAAGTCTAACATTCGGCATCGGCCCAGGAGGACGATGCCGACTTCCGCCATTGATGCACCCCGCTGTTGAATAATGTTGATCGCACTAGGCAGATTGGTACCGGGTTAACACCAGGTTAGGCGCTTTACGCATCATCGTTAAAGCCCTTAAATCGTTAAAAACTGGCGGAAGTCTGACATTCGGCATCGGCACAGGGGGGGGAGAGGTAAATGCGTTACTTTTGAGAGACAAACATGAAAAATTTAAGCTCCATACAATAATGTAAGTTTGGCAACAATGTAAGATAGTCTTTCTTCAAATTGTCATATTAAGGAATATGGCGCATTGAAATGCAGTGAAAATATCGAATTTCTTTTTGGTTTTTTTAATAGAAAAAGTGGTTCATCCATTAATTTTATTTCCTTAAAACAGTTAAATGAAGGTAAACTTTCTATTTTATATTCAAAAATTATCAAATTCCGTGAGTTTAATTGTTTACAGGACCCTATAATTTGCATGGTGTTTTGAAATATAAAACAGACAGAGAAGCAATTGCACATTACTTCCACAGATATGACTATAAACCCTTAAAACTTCTTTTATTTTGAATAGAACACTTCTCTTATTTTGAATAGAACACCCTACCTGTTTTCTAATACCCTATTGAATTATTGTAAAATTCTAAATTAGTTTCATACTACAAACTTAGTACACATTTTTAACTAATTCAATGGCATTTCTAATTACGTCACATTCCAATTCAACCTAACATTAGACTGTTTCAGATTTTTTTCCAAAGCGAAATTTCTTTTAATTCTACTTGGACAGGAGTTGATGCTATTATAAAGATACAAAAAAGCTAGCTGTAATGTTCCTCATGAGTAAAATCCTTTAATTTTACCCCAAATCTTACTTAATTTTATAAGAATTTTATTTAATTTGACGATCCGATAAATGTAAAATTTACCAAATCCATTGAAAATAACATTTACAGGGTGTCTCATTAGAACCATTGTAAGTTATACAGTTTGTGGATGGATTTAAGTAACACATGGACAAGAAGTAAAATACTAATATAATAATTAGAAAATTCCATATAACGAATTTTTACACGCCTTTCGGTTACACTGTAGCTTCTTCTGGTGTATACTACGACTACTACATACTAATTTTAAAAAGAATTCTACATTTGGTATTGACAATGTCGGTCTAGCCTACGGACCCTTGTTTAAATGTTATAACCTAATTATCCTAAGGTACAAAAGCTAGGTTTTTTTAACCATCACAAACTCTAGTAGGAACATTTAGAATTTCAGAAAATGTTGAGTAAATGAGAATTGTTAGGTTCCATTTGGTCGTTAAGTAATAAATGTGTGTCTTTTAAGCGGTTTATTTCTAAACGTTCCAATAAATTTAATTTTGGGGTCTTTATTCTCTACATCAAGGATCTTCAAATCGTCGTTATCACATGATTATCCCTGATAATGTGGCTTGCTAATGTTGAGTCATGTTTATTGTGAATAAAACTGTGTTTATGTTCGTTTATCCACTTTTTAAAAGTCCTACCCGTCTGACCAATGTATGTTTTTGGGCATGAACCACTTGTTAACTGATAGACCCCTGATTTTTCATTTCTATTACTTTTAAGTTTTGTGTTTTTCAGAATTTTTCCTAATGAATTTTTAGTTTTAAAAGCGATTTTTAGATTCTTCCTGTTAAGACAACGTTTAATTTTTAAAGAGGACTTTCCGCAGTATGTAATTATTTTAAAACATTTATTGTCATCTTTGCGATTGGGGTATATTCATTAAAAGTTTTGTGCCTAAACTTGTTATTTTTTATTTTTTCTACTATTGAAACTGAGTAGCCGTTATTAACTGCAATTCGTTTAACTAAATTAAGCTCATCATTAAAAATTTCTTCTGATAACGGGACGCTAATCAACCTATAGATCATACTTTGAAACGCTGCTAATTTATGTTCTATGGGATGTGAAGACTTATAATGAATGACGGTCTTAGTATGCGATAATTTATTGTAAATTTGAAATGAATGTGTATGCAATTCTCTCTTGATTGTTAAATCTAAGAAGTTAATGGAGCCGTTATCTTCATCCCCTAACGTGAATTTAATATCCCTGTGAATTGAATTCAGTTTATGTTCTATGGGATGTGAAGACTTGTAATGAATGACGGTCTCAGTATGCGATAGTTTATTGTAAATTTGAAATGAATGTGTATGCAATTCTCTCTTGATTGTTAAATCTCAGAAGTTAATGGAGTCGTTATCTTCATCCCCTAACGTGAATTTAATATCCCTGTGAATTGAATTCAAAAAGTCTAAAAAGTGTTTAATTGTCTGTTTGTGGCTGTAAAACAATGTAATAATGTTCACATACCGATGCCAGTAGACACGTCTATTACTCAATGTAAGCTGATGAATCAATTTTTCCATGATAACCATGAAAATCTCTGCGAGTATGAGGCTTAACGGACTTCCCGAAATCAGACCTTCTCTACTATTATAGTAAACATTATTGAAATAGAAATAGTTTTGGTTGACACACGTTTTCAGTAACTCTACAATGTCTTGCATACTGATGTAATTAAATCTTGTTTTTTATTAATAAAGTTTCAACTAAGTATCTTCTGGGGGGGGATGCTAGGAAACAAAGTTTTTACATCGAAAGAAACGAGCTTGGGGTTATTAGGTAAGTAAATGTGTGCAATGTTTTTAATTAATTCACCTTAATTTTTAAAACTATATTTCAGGGTAAACTTGCAGTAATATTTTATTTTGTCTATTAAAAGTTTCGAAAGTTTGTATTCAGGTGGTGAAAAGTATGATACAGCTAGTCTTATAGAGCACCATTTTTCTTTTTTTTTTCGCTCCCCGTCTGAAATATAACAAACTGACTTCAATAAAAATATTTTAGAACAAAATATTAGAATTTATATTATATTATATTATATAATTATTATTTATAAATCTGCAATATTTTTTCTTCTTTTTAGTTAGCTGGTTAGGACATCTTCCACAGTTGGATTTAAGCAGTCAGGTTTTTTGTTTTTTTTATAATTAATGTATCTTATTGTTCTAGTCTTTAATTAAACTTTCTAATTTACACAATTTTAAGAATGAAGAACATAGTACTAGAAACTATTTCTTTGGAAAAATGCGCGAGGGGGATTAAGAAGAAAAAACCCAAGCTCTAGAGTACGATATGATTTCGTTAAATTTTCCTGCCTTGTTGCTCCTTTTTTGATAATTATAAACGTTCCAGGTTGGTACCTTTAAATTTCAAAATAACAGAGAAGTTGTCAAAAGGTTGTCCTAAAAGACAATATATTTCTATTGCCTCTTTCATATGTTTTTAGTCTTTTTGAAAAACTAAGAAAACATCACAACAAATACAAATCATAATTAATAATAATAATAATCAAAAATTTTTATGATTTGTGTTTGTTAAACTAATAAATAGCTCGATTAGGATTTATTGTATTACTGAAATTTATTTAACTGTGCATATTTAACAAAATCAAAATATGATCGCTAAAAATAAACCAGAGTGCGTTTTTTTTTGGGTATTTTGAATACACTTGGATTCAATATATACAGTCACTGTCTGGGACACTCGGGTATGAACTCTGGGTGTGTAGAAATTGTTATAATATTAAAAAAACTAAAGTTGAAGTTTTTCTTTTCGATGTATTTGAGATACGGGTACGTCCACTTCAAACATTAGGTTGGGCAATCAGATATTGAGTACAGGGCGAGCAGAAAATGTTATATGATTAAATCAAATTTGAAAAAAATTGAACTTCTGTTTCACTCATTAAACAGGATGCTCCCTGCCACAGTATCCCCATACTACATTTTATAAAGAAAAGGTTTTTTTTTTCAAAATTTGAAGTTGCAGTGAGGTAGATATTACGAATGTGCAGCAACATGTAGGTTAGATTAGGCTTTTTAATAGGAATTTTTAAAAAAGTTAAAAAATAGAAAAAATAAGTAAATAAAAATTAATTTCGAGTTTTCCACGCCCATCGGAGTCATAACCTTGAATCGGCCAACCCTCCATTCCTTTATTTATTATGGATAATATGCTGGGATTATCCAGACTAGTGGGTGAAACAGACAAACATGTATCCGAAACACTAAGGAATCTTTTTTAAGTCCAGCTTTTGCAAATTTGATTTGATCTTATAACAGTATCTACAAATACTTCCGTTTTTGCTTCACAGGTATTTTAAGTTTTTCTGAATGTACACTTTTAAGTAGTTATAATTTTTTTCTTGATCCTACGTTAAAACAAAACGTTTCAATTGATACACAGCGATTAATGTAACTTTTGAAAACCTGTTTATGCAATATTTGCTTGTCCTGAGTACATTGGTTTTCTTATCCACAATAATTATCCTAACAGAACTTTAACTTTTGAAATCCCAGTATTTCTTTATATACTTTGGATACTATGAGAGAGTATCCAGCCTATTGTGTGTGCAATAGATGTACATGTATCTCAAACACTCAAAGAAAGTCTTTAAGGTCCAATTTTTCAAAATTGAATTAATCTTATAACATTTTCTGAACAGCCTTTAGTCAATATATGACTGTATGTCCTATTGTGTAAAATAGACGTTAACGAATCTCAAACAATTCGAATAGAAAAACTCCAAATAAGGTTAATTTTTTAAAATTTGATTTTCTTATAACAACTTTAACACACCCTGTATTGCATACCCGAGTGTCCCACACAGTAATAATGGACCAAAGCATATCCCAAACATCTAAAAAAGAAAAGCTCTGTACCCTGGTTGTTGTTTCGCGGTAATATCAATCTCTGATGATAGTTTTTATTATTCTTCCTCCAATAAAATAAAACGAGAAAATTGATACAGATTCCCATGAAGAGAAAAAATCGACCGCTCAGCCGAAAAAGTCTTTGGGAAATCGATTAATTAATAACGAAAATATTGGGTTTTGGAATTAACGGTATTAAAGTTTAATCTATATAAGTGTTGTCCAGTGTAGATAAAAAAACTTCGTCTCTTTGCCTTAACGAAAATTTGAAGCGCGATCCTTTGGTGACCATACCCTTCTAGTGATTCCATTTGTTTTAAATTCTCATTGATCATTGCTTTCTTTCTGAGGACGGGCATTATCGTCATGCAAAATAAAATCGTCCCTGAAATGTTGAGAAGATTGAATCACTATTGGTATGAGAAAATGGTCGCGTGGCTGCTGTAATTGATGCTCATGCGATAAGTTTAGTTATCCCGTTAAATATAGTGCCCCCAAAATATTGTAACGCTACCACCATGACGGCGCGGCGCGTAGAAACAGATTATACAGTACAGTCAAGTAGATTTAAACACCACGCATAAAAGGCGGCTTTACGATGTAAGTAAAAGTTACACCTAAACTGTTTTAATTGTTCCCTTCCCTTATTATTATTAGAATTATTCGTGGTATCCCGTCAAGGGAAAACCTTTTAGGGCAAGACGTCGACCGAAATGTAGTCTGCTGAGGCCAAGACATTCAACTATCTGCTAAGAACAGTGGAACTAGAAATGGAGAATATTTGTGGTCGAATTAAAAATTAACCTCACCATGACACAGATGTGCGAATTAAATTTTGAAAGCAAATTGAGTCATCAGAATGGTATGGCCACTAAAGTCTCTAGATTGTAACCCTGTAAAGCATGTTTGGTCACCCCTCCTGCTGGGGGCAATTGGAAATAAATGGGATCATTAAATAAACAATTAATTTAATCTATGCCATGATTTTGCCAAAGACTGTTTTAAAATCGTGGTTTGTGATGATATTTTTAAATTTATTAAGTTGAGTAAAAAGCATTTTCCAGTTTGCAGTAATTTATTGAATCGACCGGTATAAACTAATGATACTTTTCCATTTGAACTACTGGAAAAATGTACCATTATCAAAACAGGACTTTAGAATTGGACCACAAGTTGTTGATTTATGCCAATTTAAATAATCACATCTAACTTTAAACAAAAGTTCTCGAAAAACACGTTCAACAATTAGCCTCACCCTGTAAAACAAGCGAAAAAGTCACTCAAGTAAATTCAACAATTCTTTTTCTCAACGGTCGAATTCCAAGAAGCATATTCTTGAAGGTTTGGGCATCATTTTCTTGTTTGCCGCGTTAAATTGTGTCAAGTAATAGTAGAGATATTGAATATCTAATTTTGACTGAATAATCGCATAAACAGATAATTATTAACGGCAGTTTAGTTCTTAAGATTTACAAGGTTTTTATACAGAAGCTTAGAAGTATTTTGGCAAACATAGCAATTCCCCGTATAAGTATGTGGTTTTCTCAAATTGAGGTTTATATGCAAAATATATAATAAATTTGACCTGTTTTGCCGTTTTCTATATTATTAATAGTTTTTGAAAGAAAAACAATCCTAGCTTTTAAAAAGTAGTTTTGGTCCCCGAGGATCAACTCTGTGTAGTCGAAAAAAATATATTAAAAAAAAGAACAAATTTGGCTCTTCCACCGTCTCATAAAAAATAAAACAAAATGTAATTTGGTTTTTAGGAAGCTGTTTCGCCTTTTAGAACAATATAAAGGAAAACATTACTTTTATATGCAAAAAAAGTAAGTAAATTGGCCATGTTGTACTGGTTTTTAAAAAAGCTAGGCATTAAGGAAATTATTTTTAAGGGACTCATATAATTTTAAAATAAAAACATATTTTCGCTTCCTGGGGGTTACTTTTTTTCCCGTTTGTTAAAATAGATAAAAGCCTTTGAAATTAAATGTTTTTCGCTTTCAGTGGGCTGATTCTACCTCCTAGAGCTAGCCTGAATAGTGGGAAAACATATTTTTGTATATAAAATGATAAAAGAAATTTGACGTGTCTTTAAAAGAGTTAAATGCTTTTGAGATCGAAATTCTTTTCGTATCCTCCTAATGCTAACCTGTATAGTCAACCAACAAATTTCATATACAAAAAGATACAGGAAATCTGACATGTTCCGCCGTTTTTTTTTTATACTTTTTTTTTTAGTTTTTAGAGTGCTGCCTTATCCCTGTATAGTGGGAAACAAAAATGAGTTTAAAAAATGGATACAAAAATTTGACATTTTCTGAAATATGAGGATTCTAAAATACTATTTATGCAAAAAAAAAACAAGTGTACAGAAACGCTAAAACTTTAAAACATTTCCTTTAACTATTTCCGTTTTCAGTTTAACTGATATCAGTTGGCACTCAAAGTATGAATTTTTTATATCCCTTAAAAATATCGAGGATCTACGCCCATGCATGATGCAAATTTGAAACGAATCGTTTTGCTCATTCTTAAGTTAGGTGCACGAAAATTTTATTTACCCCTACATTCATTATAATCGTTTCGTCAAAAAATATGTTTAGCGTGTTTTAGGGTCTCTAAAACGTCAAAAAAATCCACCTTGTATCTTTCGATAATTATTTTTAGGACACAATACTTTCCTTATATGGCCCTGTTATATATCTGTTGTTATATTGGGAAGTAAAAAATATAAATATTTTTAGTAAATCTTTGTACATTAAAAACGAAAGAAAATATCTGTGTGTTTTTCTGATTTAGTCCCGACTTATTTTTGTGAGAAAGTGGAACTTCCTTTTAAACAATCTAGCCCCGAAGACCGCAAATAAAGTATCACTTAAAATTAGCATAGGTCACTACGAATGTTGAGCAGTTTACAAAGACGGTATCAGTTAACGTCTTCTGTGAAAAATCCCATGTATAAAGTTTAAAGGAAAAACAATAACAATCAGTATGTAGTATTGGATGTAAGATTTAAAATTAACATATAATATAGAATTATTTAATACAATGTCTCTAGGTCAAGGGTCTTCAACCCGCGGCCCTCAGGCCGCATGCTGCCCGCCTTCTAAATTCTTGCGGCCCCCAAAGCTTATATTAAAAATAGCTTCTACCTCGGGTAAAAAACGTTCGTTAGTGTTAATCAAAAACCCGACTGTTTGGTCTGTCAAGAATCCCTTTCAGCCTGGAAAGAATACAACTTAAAAAGACATTACGATACAAAGCATGCCACAAAGGACAATTACTGCAAGATAAAGTGAGAGCTCTAAAAAGTCAGCTTCAATGACAGCAAGATAGTTTTCAAAAGCAGAATATTGAAAATGAAACAAGCGTGAAGGTTAGCTATATTATATCCGAAAAAAATAGCTTTGAAATCAAAACCTTTTATTGATGGTGAATTTATCAAGGAATGTATGGAGGCCGCTGCTGAAGTATTGTGCCCGTCGCAAAAACAACTTTTTTCGTATTTCGTAAACTATTCTGGCGCTCGACGAAAGCACAGATTTAACCAATACGGCTCAATTACCTATATTTATTCGAGGCAGTGATAATAATTTTGAAATCACTAAAGAGGTGGCTGCCCTTTTTCCGATTAAAGGAACTACAAAAGGATGCGATATTTATAAGTGTTTGATGACAGTACTGAAACGATATAATTTAGAACTGACAAACCTTTCTGCAGTTGTAACAGACGGTACACCATCCATGGTAGGAAGAAATGAAGGGCTCATGGGTTTGATGAAAAAACAGCAGAAAGGTCTTCCTTTGATACATTACCATTGGATGTAAAATATTTGTGCAAAATTCACAAATATTGATGAGTTGATAAAAGTGGTGGTAAAAACTGTGAACTTCATTAAATCACGCGAGCTCAACCACGGAGAATTCCTAAATTTTTTACACGAAATTAATGCCTGGTGATGTGACATATTTTTCTGATGTTCGTTGGCTGAGCAGAGGAAACGTGTTTTTGAACTCAAGGAAATCGCTTCCTTCATGGAAACCAAAGGAAACCCAGTTCCTCAATTTAGTAACATTACGCTGCACCTCAATGTTGAATACAAAACTACGAGGAAAAGAAAAACTTATCAACAACCTACTGGACACAGTGACGGCAATTGAGTTTAAACTGGATGTATGGAAAAATCAGTTGTTGAAAAAAGATTACGCACTTTCCTAAACTGAAGAGTTGCGAGTGTACAGATGTGGATAAATATGTCACAGCACTAGATTTACTCAAAAAAGCATTCTAATCTTTTGACTTCAGAGATAATGAAAATTACATCAATCTCTTTGCCCGACCATTCAGTGTATCCGTTGAAGACATGCTAGAAAATTGTCAGATGGAGCTTATTGATTTGCAGTGTAATTGGGAACTAAAAGACAAGTTCGACACGGTTCTTCTTGAAACCGATTTATTACAACGGTATGATACATTAAAAAAATTAAACATATTGAATGCTGAAGTTTTAGCATAATGGAACGGACATAGTCAAACCCCATTATCAGTTTTCAGTTGGCGACTTATTTAGTCAGATCTTTCGACTCTAAATTTACTGACTTCTGCATGCAGAAAGTTAGTTCTTCAATACCGAGTGCATTTAGCAGCTGAATTAAGGTTCGTAGTATTAAACCCGTCGCTGCGATATCACTGCTAATCGGACATAGGTATTGATTTTCGTAGTGTAAGTTATTTTGAGATTATCCTTGAATCGTATGCCTACATCTAAACCAGAGGACAGACGAACTTTTTTGGACAAAATTCAAGATTCAATAATTTCAATAAGAATAAAGATATTGCGTACGGCTTTATCTAGCACTAGGTATATAGTTTATGAAATAAAGGTAGTACATGCAGTGTTCTGCAACAAATTTTGTATACAGAGCTAGGTAGCTGTTACAAAAAGAAGTATTTGACTGTCCTTCTCTAGCCAAGATAATCTACGCCTGAGTACCAAAAAAAATTATCTGCGATTTTTTAAATTTCTTTCGGTTACAGGGTGTTTTCAACAAATTGCAGACTTTTCTGATTTGCTTCTTACTTCAAGTATGACCAAGGGTAATATCTCTAAATGTGATAACATGACTCTTGAACATAGAGGCTCTTCAAAAATTTAGCGCCTTCATTATATTTAAAAAAAACTCTTGCGAATTTTTTAGTTTAAACCAACTTTCATTTTTCTTCAGACATCAAAACATTACGATTTATTAATTTTAATGTAAAAATAAGTTATAATAGATCTTTTTGCCGAAACGGTTTTTAACAATTAAAATTCCGTTTTTAATTGATTTTACTTTAATGGGACCTTTCCTCATAATTCGCCACCACTTAAATTTTAAAAGATTTCTCAATTCTTAAATATAAAAGTTGTATATTACGTAATTTATATAAAATTTAGTATTCAAGATGTCTAAAAAAAGTGTAACAGACCATCCATACATTTTTTAAAACGCAATTTTTTCAAAATAGATCTTTTCCTCTTGGTTTAAAATATACCATAGTATATACAAATTCAAGAAACCGTACATGTAAACAAACGTGGTTGTGCGATCAATACGCCTTTAAATAAAGGTGGCCGATTATAAGTTTTAGCAAATTTTTAAACGCTAAAAACCGTTTCGGCAATCTATCATTAGTGAATGTTACATAAAAATTAATAAACGCCGAATGTTTTGGCGTTTAACAAATCATTGGAGTTGGTTTAAATTAAAAAATACACAAAACAGATTTCTTTAGATATATTGGTAGCGCTCAACTTTTCACGAGCCTAAATTCACAATAGTCATGTTAATACACTTAGAGGTATTACCCTTGATCATACCCGAGGTAAAAAACAATTGTTTAATGTTTAAATCGTTTTAAAATCGCAGAAAATTGTTTTTTGCTATTTGGGCGTAGATTATCTTGGCTAGAGAAGACATTTTGATGCATAAGTTCGTCGGTCCACCAGTTTACTAAGGCATAATACCTGGTCTGTTTAATTGTGTTTTAGGGTTTCCCCTTATTTTTCTATCCCAGTACAGCCTAAAATTATCGTTTTCTATCATATTTGATGGCTCGTATTTGCAGTAACGTTAATATGATTCTATTAAGCTTTCATTCAAAGCCAGTAGATAGTGAATATTTGTTTGCAACATTATCGTTACGTCTGAGATATTCAATGTTAGCAAGGGCGTTGCTTTATATTTCAGAGGCTTGTCATCGTCTAACATTTCTCTTAATGTTATTATTGTTATTAATAATTATCATTTTTACGCAGCCCAACATTTTATCAACAGTGGTGGCTGGTGGGTAAAAAAATAGGGGAAGTGTTAGAGAAAAGTAGGACAGACAAGGTCTAAAATCGGCACTGCATGCAAAACATTTTTTGCAAATATCCACTGCTACACAGCCACTTAAATTCAGAAAACCAAGAATTTTTGTTGTCAGCACACTTGTTTGTCGAACCGTAATTAAAAGGTCCATTTCGTCATCTTCTTTCCAACAGGAAAATGGAGTTTCTAACATACTACAAACAGTGTCACTAACGGGCCCAAACGAATTCAATTTCAACCACACACACGCGCCACTCCTCCAAAGAATAAAATCAAAGACCGCCCATGAAATACTGAATAAAGCGCGATTGCCTACGTTAGGTACAATACGAAGGGAAGCGTTAAACTGCGGCTCGTCCCTAGAGGCGCGGTCTTCGTACATGCGATATTCTTGTTACCATAGCAACGAATTATTTTCAGGCATTGTTTTCGTTTCTGGCTTCCTTTGGTGGATCGACACAAACGAGTTTGCTGCCGGTGCGGTGGGGGGTTTGCTTAATACGTGTAAGTATATCATTTCGTTTTGTGTTTGCCTCTAGGTTTCTGACGAGCGGCCAGGGGCAATACTACGAATGCATTAAATTTAACATTGCAATTATTGATAATTTTTAATGAAATGAATTAGATTTAATATTGAAAATTAGTATACAGTATTGATTTTTAAAGTGTGTTAAAAATAATTTGCAGGTTTTTTTTGGGGAAGAGGCACTTCCCCTACTTCCTCCGAATAGCCGCCACTGTTTATCATTTGCAATGAGCTGTAGAACAAACTAGTGTTACACGATATTCAAAAACAATTTGAACTAGCATCGTTCAAATTTCCATCGAGTGGTAGCGATCTCTTATGCACCTCCAAATCACGATTTAAAAAAAAATGCAATCAACTAGAGTTGCGAAAAATATCTTGAAGTCTTTTATTACATTAAGAGACTGCTGAAGAACTAAATTTAGTCTATGCGCCATACAATAAACAAAAAATGAACTGTGGTAAGTATCTCTTTCTTTAGCTTGTAATCTCCCAAATTGACCTAAGAGCTGTCCCATCATAGCTTTGGGCTATTAAAATAGATCTACATTATAAACTTCCCCAAAAGTAAAAATATTAAAATTATTTGAAAACGGAAGTATGAAAACGAACAAGTACTATTCTATACTTCATTTGTATTTTTAAGTGCATCTAAACTAGTGTGTAACTAAACTTATTAGTTTTAATACATTACAAAATTAATCCTCACCTTTAAGAATAGCTAGGAGCCAGATGCAAGATGCCTGTTTTGAATTCGGATGTGACTGGCGAGTCAATTTTAACAATTCTCCTAAAAGCCAGTCTAAATTTGTATCTACTATAGGATCTGAAACATTCGTAGAACATGCATCTGGTGACGTTCTCCAAGCATCTCTGGCTTCTGGAGAACTTATACTTTGACAACACATCAGTAAAGATTCTCCTATTGTGAAATGGACTTCAACGTCTTTGGTCTGTTACAATTCAAAAATAACGATGTTAGTATTACATTTTTTTATTTGATTATTCTATTAACACATTTATACAATGTATCATAACTTTCTTGAATTACAAGTATTTGCAAATAAATTCAAATCAGGAGCAAAACAACACTTCCCTTTTAGGAGGGAAGTAAAAAGAAAATGAAAATATATATGTTACATTTTATTTAATGGAAAATTATTTCTGGTATTGGTAAGCTCTTTGTACAGGGCGAGTCAACGATTGAAACAAGTAAATTAACGCCGAATAGGTAAAATTTGCTAACAAACTGTATCTGCTATGGTATATATGTGCAAATTGCACACATTTTAAAAATACTTCCAATTACACAGTGTGCGTCAAAAAAGTACGGTACTTTGTATTTGACTTGATTTTTAGATTCTACATGAAATTTTAATACTTTTTGCATAATATGGCTAAAGTTGATAGTTTTTTAAAATATTTGGCTTAAAAAAAATAGTCTAATTCAATGCACTCTATGAATAGGAATATAACGCCTATTTGTACAACTAAAAATAAAATATTTTGCATCAGCACAGAATAAGTATGGACTGAAAGATTGCTTTCCTAATATTGAATATATCACATATAGGGTGTCCAAATTTAAATACCCAACTTAACATCATTAAACTAATTTATTTCAGTTTTTTTTTAATGACACTCCGTGTATATTTTTAATTATTCTTGTAGTAGGAAAAGTTACTACTTTTATTATATTAAATACATTATATACCTATCCCCAATAGTTTTCAAAATATTTTAAATTTTCCCTTTTTATGTAATTCAGAAAAATGCCAACTCGATCAAAGTTGCCATAAAAAAAAACAGTCTATAGCAAATGGCGATTAATTATTATGAAATATCAGCAATGTGTTGTTATTATATTGTATTTCTTTCTAGTTTATTTCAAAATGAATTTATTCCAGAATGGAATGACAGAATGGCGAGAAGGCAATTTTTTTTTAGCTTGACTCAATATATGTACCATATCAGATAGGGTCCATAAATTGGGTTAAAAATTGCCTTCTCGCCAAGAGCCTGTATGAAACAAAATATCCAGACCGACGCACGCCTTCTTCCCTTTAAATGAATTTGTGGAAGCTGTTGAACTAACACTCAACTCAACATATTTTTTATACGAAAAAAGATTTTAAAAGCAAATTGATGGCTGTGCGATGGGTGCTTCAATTTCCAGTGTCATCGCACAAATTGTTATGGAAGACCTAGAAGAAAACGGAATAAAAAACTTAAATTTTGATATGCCTTTCTTCTTTCGGTATGTGGATGATTGCATCTACGAAATGCCTAATGATAGGACAACAGATATTTTAAACATATTCAATAAATATCATCAGAAACTGCAATTTACAATAGAAATAGAACAGGAAAAAAACTGTTTAGATTTAACTCTTCACCACAATGACAAAACAAAATAAAAACAGAGTAGTACACTAAAAAACTTGGTGTTCCAGATATCTCCACTATAACTCCCAACACCCTATGTCACATAAAAAATCAGTCTCTCCGATCATGAATATAGGGAACACGCCATAAACAAAGCAAAAGAGACTTTAACACTTAATAATTATCCCATAAAATTAATAAACAAAATTTTTACAAATCGAATTTAATTATTCTATAACCAAAACCAACAAAAAACTAATTCTGGTACTAATAAAACTAATTATCTCTCTTTACCCTACGTACCAGCCCTATCAGAGAAACTCGCACGTTTATTTAAACCATATGACATAAAAGTCGCACATAAAGGTCACAAGCTCTTAAAAAGAAATTTTAGTCAATTAGAGTCCAATACCCAAAAATAAAAAAACTCACATTGTATATCAGATTCCTTGCAATGATTGTAATGGAGTTTAAATCGGACAAACCAGCCAACACCTTGGTAATCGTATAAACGGTCACAAATATGATAAAAAAATAAAACAGCTCTAACGAACCACGTTGTAGAAAATAAACATATCTTTTGATTTCGAAAATGTAATAAGTTTAAGAACAGAGAATAACATAAAAAGGAAATTTCTTGAGATGATTGAGATACAGAGATGTGTGTGTGTGTGTCTGTGTCTGTGTATGTATGTATGTATGTATGTATGTATATATATATATATATATATATATATATATATATATACAGGGTGATTCATGAGGAAATGTCAATACTTCAGGTACATATTCAGGACCAAAAAATTAACATAAAAGTCTATATAAATAAGTGTCCGCAAGGCCTTAGTTCTCGAGATACATGTCTTTCTACTCCTTCGAACAATCACAACTTTTTGGTACAGTCTTGTATTACATTTTTGAGTAAAACAAATTATTCCCTTGCCATTTCTACGTCAAAAAGGCATACCTGTTAAAAGTGGATACGAGCAACCGTTTTCGAGATATTTGGATTTAAAACAATCTCGGCGCATGTAATTTTTTATCCCAAAATTTTAAAAGTTTGTTATTTTGTCCAAATTTAAACGCATCTTGGCACAAAAGCTTTGAAATGAAAGACTAACACATTTTTTTGAGGTGTGTATTCAGTGCCTCAGACATAAACTAAACAAAAGGTATTTAATTTTTATTAAAATTATTATTAAGTTGTTTTTAATAAAATCTAGGTTACGTTTTATAATTTTCAAAAATTCCACCATTTGCTTCTAAGCACTACAACTCTATGGTGTATAGCTCGGGTTGCTCTGTGGATACATTCGGGCGCATTTCTTAGTGTTTGTGTTGCGTTTGTTATCCGATCCAATAATGCTTCTCTTGTATTTACTTTAGTGGAATATACCAGTGATTTGAAACATCCCTAAAGGATTAAGGTCTGGCGATCTAGGTGGCCAATTAAACGGACCTCCCCGACCAATCCATCGGTTTGGAAAGTTTTGGTTTAAAAAATCTCTTAGAAGTAAACTGCAGTGTGCAGGGGCTCCATCATGCTGCAAATACATGTTTTGTCTTACATTAAGGGGAACAACTTCTAATAGATTTCGCAAGTGATTTTCAAGAAAGTTTAAATATTTTTCTCCTGTAAGACTACCGTCGATTATAAATGGACCAATTAAATGACCAGTTAACATTCCACACCACACATTAATGCTAAATTTATGTTGGAAATTATGTTCTACTGTAGCGTGAGGATTTTCATAGGACCACCGGTGTTCATTGTGAAGATTATTTATACCATCACGCGTGAACTGTGCTTCATCAGTGAACAAAACATACCTATACCACCTTCGATCTTCATTAATCCAATTACAGAATTGCATTCTCAACTCAAAATCACCCATAAACAATTAATGTGAAGATTTCTCCAAGCAGACGATTGCGTAATTTGATAAGTATCTGCAATCCGCCTAGTGCTTATGCTTGGATCATTTTCGACGGCATTGAGTATAGCCTCTTCTACTTCAACGTTGGGTCTCGATTCCCTTTCAGATACAATTTTCGCACTTGGAAACATCCCAGATTCTCCAGCAGTAGTGAAAACTTGTTGAAAAACTCATCTATCTGGCACCTTTCTATCTGGAAAACGACGCTGGTACTCCGCGACTGCTTGAATTGCGACCCCATTGCAGAAGCCATAGACGAATATCATATCTGCATATTCACGATGCGAGAATATCACAGGCATAATGACGTATTTAGATCTAAAGTTTCTTAAATGATTATTGTCAGATAATGAAAGTTATGAACAGAAATTGACAGTGACAAAATTTGATCTTATTATTAACTGACATTACTATTGCTAAGTAACAGGAAAAACGATGAGAACATCAACCAGCAGTTGTTCTGTCAGGCAAGGCACACTTCTATTTTTTTACAATACATGCATACTTTATGTCAAAATGTCAAAATCACATGCGCCGAAACTGTTTTAAATCCAAATATCTCGAAAACGGTTGCTCTTACCCACTTTTAACAGGTATACCTTTTTGACGTAGAAATGGCAAGGGAATAATTTGTTATGCTCAAAAATATAATACAAGACTGTACCAAAAAGTTGTGATTGTTCGAAGAAGTAGAAAGACATGTAGGAGGCGCCCCCTCCAAGTAAGAGCAATACTAATATTAGATTCGAATTTGTCATACCAAAAAACCCCCGTATATCAATTTTCACTCCATTATTTACATTATCATAGATTTTATTTAGAAAATAGGAAAATTAAATAAAAACTTATTATATTATATTATATATATATATATATATATATATATATATATATATATATATATATATATATATATATAATATATATATATATATATATATATATATATATATATATATATATATATATATATATATATATATATATATATATATATATATATATATATATATATATATATATATATATATATATATATATATATATATATATATATATATATATATATATATATATATATATATATATATATAGTGTCTAAATTGAATTTATAATTTTGTTTGAATCAGATTTATTATATATTTTTTAAAAATTTGTAGGTCCTTTGTAAAATAAAAATATTGTTTTAGAAACACTGATGAAGGCAAAAACTTGCCGAAACGTTTGTGAATAAAAAAATGCTACATACAAACTAAGTCTTATCGATATATTTTTAATCATTAATGGTATTTTTGTTTACTATGAATTTCAATCATTTCGAGGAATTCCCTCTTTTTTGTATGTGGCTGGGCTCTTAATATTTTGGTCGCTTCGAAATCAAAATTGTGTTTTTTTGACTTTGCTTGGTTTGTTACGGCGCGGCGGTTTGATTTTTTTGTCGTATTTATGTCCCTTTAATCTTTTTCCTAGGTACTGGCTGGTTTGACCTATATATACTCCGTTGCAATCCCTACAAGATATCTGATAGATTATATCGCTTTTTTATTTTTCGGTGTTACAGTCTTAAGTTTACTTAAACTTAAATTAGTACCAACATTTTCCGGTTACCCTGTAAAAAAAGACAATTGAACCACATTAATTTTCTATATGTTTTTCTATAACTTATATATCTAAGAATATGTGCCCCAAATTTTATTGAAAATTTTTAACGGATTATAAAGTTATTGAAAAGGGATCTCGGCACCTTATACCTACAGCAAAGGTTAAATGGGGAAAGTTTTAGAGGAAACTTATTGCATTCGATATCCGGCTTCAGATTTAAGATCGATCAATTGTTTTTGGAAATATAGGAGAAAAACTGAAAATGGCGGATTTCGTTTTTGGCCATTATATCCAGAACGGTAAATTTGACAGCTGCCAAAATGTGACATTATTCGGACACATTTTTAAGACAAAGAAGATGGCTTATAGACACGTCTTCATTGTTTTTTGTTAACCCGCAACCCGCCTCAACTTTCATGTTTCTTATGGCCGCCATATTGGATTTTTCGATTTTTGGAAAGAGCCTAAAATGCAAGTGCATTAAAGATTTTAGTATCATCGAAATATTACACTTCGTAAAGTTAGGTTTCAGTTTTTTCTAAGGAGGCCATGATTTAAAGTAATGTTAGCTCTCAATGCTTTTCTAAGGAGGCCATGATTTATCTGTAACAAAATTAGATTTTGACTTTGACGTTAAGTTAAATAGTTGAAAGTATCAAAGCTGTGTTTTAATAAGCAGTAGGTACGCTTTTATTCCAATAAAATCATAAATCTGACACATAAATTGTCAAAAATTATAGAAAATGGCCGGCATTCCGTATTCAAATGAAGAAAAGGTTGACATGTTAGCTCTGTACTTTCAATCATACCGAAACCACAGTACTTTCAATCATACAGAAACCCAATTCATGAAAATCGTAGTTAATTTAATTAACCACGGTGCCTTCGAACAACCTAGAAGCGGATATAATAATAACAATGAAAATCGAGACAGAAACATTTTACAAGCTCTCAACGAAAACCCTAGTGCATCGATAAGAATTGTAGAACAGGAAACTAATGTGCCAAAATCAACAGTACAGAGAGTTTTAAAAAAGAATAAGTACCATCCATACAAACCCATAATAGTACAAGGACTTAAGGAAACTGATTTTCCAAGACGACTACAGTTCTGTGAGTGGTATACTAGGAGATGTAAAGAAAGTCCTGATTTTGTAAATCATGTCTTGTGGATTTGGAAATAACGTTTGGTGTGGGATCATTGGTAAGTTAATCTAACCAATCTTTTTTAAATAGGCACCAAATGATGGTCAAATAATAATCTTTTTTTTTTTCGTTTAGTTCTTTAATAATTCTAAAAGGGTATAATCTAATAAAAAAAAGTAAAACGTCGTACTCTAGTCAGTCAACTTACTTTATGATATTGTATTACATTTTTATTCAATCATTTTGTATTGTAGTTTCGAAGAACCTATAAAAATAGAATTGGGTTCTATACATTTATTAACACTATCTAAATTTTCTGCAGATTTAGCTAATTCTCTAAAATTATTTTGATTGTCTGAATTTAATGATTTATTATTACCCGGGAAGCCTAGTTCTTGCGTTATGAAAAAATACCATATTAATCAAATGTCGAATTATTTTTCGATTTTCAGTACGATTTATAGAAAGGCGTTCAGCTGTATTTCCGAATAATTTAAATTTTAAAGCGCAAGCGGTTAGTTCTTTTGATATTTTATGTTTTATTAAGGCACGGTGTACTTTTTTAAGATTATTATATCACTGAAATAAATTGATTTAGTATTTCCGAAATTAATATGCAATACCAACTAAATAATTTATTACGGCTATTACTTCCCGCTAACCAAATATGTTTTTCTTTTTTATAATAAAGCTGAATAGGCTTCAACTGTATACAAGCTCATTCATTATATCAAAATATCTACTTTTTAATAAAGATAATTTTCCCTTTATAATTTATAGTTTCTAGTACCACCCGGCCGACCTTGCCGCCCTTGACTGTTGGGCACCTATTTATAAATTATTAATCATTTCAGGAAATCGACTTATTGGACCATTTTTGTTTGACTACAACCTAAACGGGCAGAGGTACCTAGAGCTTTTGCGAAACCGGGTTGTACCAGCCTTACGAGCTATTCTAACGGAAGATGAATTAAGAAGAACTTGGTTTCAACAAGACGGATGTCCGGCTCACAATACCATTCAAGTCAGGAACTTCTTAAGAGAGCAGTTTGACGAAAGAATAATTTCTTTAAATGATCTAATATCTTGGCCTCCTAGGTCCCCTGACCTGTCGCCCTTGGATTTCTATCTCTGGGGTCACACGAAGAATGAAATCTATGAATTTGATCCCCCCGTGACCATAGAAATCCTGAGACAAAGAGTTCTGGACACATTTAGAAATATTAACCGAAATACACTTACCAGGATTGTACGAAAATCAGTCACCAATTAGATTTAGCTCATTTAGATTTTTTAAGTCGTTATTTACGTTCATGTTGTATTGAAAATTCAATGCGTTCAATGCACTACTTACTTATTAATGTAATCTTGTGACAAATAAATCATGGCCTCCTTTAAAAACATTGAAACCTAATTTACGAAGTGTGATATTTTGATGACACTAAAATCTTTAATGCACTTGTGAGATATCATTAGACTGGAAATTTTAGGCTCTTTCCAAAAATCGAAAAATCCAATATGGCGGTCATAAGAAAAATGAAAGTTGAGGCGGGTTGCGGGTTAACAAAAAACAATGAAGACGTGTCGTATACGCCATCTTATTTGTCTTAAAAATGGGTCCCAATAATGTCAGATTTTGACAGCTGTCAAATTTACCGTTCTGGATATACTGGCGAAAAAATCCGCCATTTTCGGTTTTTCGCCGATATTTCCTAAACTTATTGATCGATCGTAAATCTGAAGCCAGATATCGAATGCAATAAGTTTCGTCTAAAACTTTCTCCATTTAACCTATATACCTATCTCCATTCTCCATTTAACCTATATATATATAAATATAAAATAAAGTATAACTGACTACAGTCTAAACAAATTAATACTAAGTGAAAACTGTATTTTGTAACAAAAAACGTTTTTTCCTCGATTTTTTCTTTTTCTTAAAAATTCAATTCTGTTTCCATAACTACTCGTACGATTTTGAGGTGCTCATGGTATATTTTGTTCAGAAGGTCAAGAACTACAACATATATAAAATTTAGCGAATTTCCCTTAAGGTAGTTTTTTTAAGATTTTTGTGTGGTCCTAGTAGCCACCATCACAAGATTGTGACACATAAACTGACGAACCTATACATACAAATTTTTGGACAACGTTTAGGTGTCAATTTTTGTTCAGTATGAATTCACATATATGATATATGGCGCTGTTCGAGTAAGAGTGCAAGAATAGTGGCTCCCAAATTTTTCTTAAATATTAAGTCTAAAAGCCTAATATTTAAGTAAAATTGTGTTAACTCGGTAAATAACTGCTTTAGTTAATTAAAAAACTGTGAAAACTCTCCAAATAATCGCCATGAAACCAAAAAGAGGTGTAGCTGATGTTGAAGATAAACAACAGGCGTCGAAATCATCTAAGAGGGCCGAAATGGAAAACAAATTAAAAGAAGGTCTGCAGGAGCTAAGACAGGAATACCTACAAAAATCTGATGCTGGCAATGTTCGAAAGTTTCGAAAGCGATTTGAAAGTATTTGAAATAAAAATCAGAGCGGAGTTTGATAATCTAAAAACAGACAGAGGCGAAAATTATACGATAAAATGGAATCAATTCAGTATGACATCGAAAAAATTCATAAGGAAACCAATAGTAAAAAATTAATCTTCTGGGGCATTGAAGAAAATAATTAACAACGTTTATTCGACGATCTCTATAACGTCATATCTAACCCAATTGGTGTTCATATTGCAGTAAACGAAATTAGCAGTTTTTATCGTATTGGTAAAAAAACATACCTGAAAAGAGTTCCCGAAAAAACACATCCACAGTCCGACCGGTAATCGTCGAGTTTACAACGCAGTGGGAAAGCGATAAAATATTCTATGCTAAAAAAATCTCAAAAATAACAGGGTGATGGTTTGTGAAGTGCTGACTAGTAGAACTTATGAATTGTTTTTAAAGGTTCGTGAAATATACAGGAATAACGCCTGGAAAATACAAGGCAACATTTATGTGTTTGATAATAATAAAAAAAAATGAGTTAAAGATTTTCAAGACTTAAATAAACTCTCTAAAGTATAAAATTAATACAATGGGAACCACAACAATGCATTCAAACTTTTTTTTATTTTTCCAATCTATAAGAACTACTTGTCATTTGCTTGCACACTCATATATATTAAGTACCTGATTACTTTACCAATAATAATTAAATTATAATTCATATAATATATTAATCTATCTAGCTATTAATTCTTTTTATATAAAATAGTATTGCTATACGCTTTGCATGCAAAATTCATTGTTTTAGGTATATTTAGTTAAGCCAAATATTGAATTATATCAACAAAATTAAGCTACTGACAAATAACACGTTGGCATTTTTAAACACATTTACGCAGAATAAAAACTTTAATAAAATTTAAAAAGGAAGTAAAAAGACATTTTTTATCGAAACGTGATTTATAAAAAAAATAATTTTGACTGTGTTAATATTATTTATTTTGTTCTTTAATTATTATTTATTTTGTTATTTAATATTATTCTTAATTGCTAGTTTGTTATAATATTAGTATTGTTAGAATTCCCTGTAATGAACTTATACATTAAACATACGTTAAATGTATATATTATATATATTTTTACCGAATCTATACGCATGAAAAATACAACTTTAAAGACCGGCTCATGTTAATATTAGGTCCCAGTTTTGTAAGTTTTAAATAATTTGTGCCTAGTGAGGGTTTTGATGTGGTCGACATTACAGAGACATGGTTAACAAAAATAATTATTAAAGAGATATAAATACAGGGATACAGATTCGTCAGACAAGACAGAGTGGGTAGTGATGGTGGTGTTGGGATTTATATTTAAAATATTAAATACACTGAATTAAGTTATGAATTTACAACAAATCAAAATATTGAACAAAAATGAATAAACGTCATAATAAACAAAATACTTTTTATTTTTAGTTGTGTATACAGACCCCCTATATACAAACTCTCAGATTTTTTGCTTGACTTCGAAAACATACTGCGTTCATTATTGCCCTTAAGTGAAGAAATGTTATGCACAGGGGATTTTAATGTAAATTTTTTAGATATATTCTTACATGACGTTGCCCAATTTAACATGTTGTTACAGTCAGTAGAGCTCACCCAATTAGTAAACAATCCCACTAAAATCTCGTCTAACTCTGCCTCACTTATTGACCTTTTTCTGATTTAGTAAAACACTGTGATACATTACGGCTCTAGTAAACGTAAATGATTATATATTTCGTGCAACTGATTCTAAACAAATAACGATATTGGCACTTTTAGACTTCTCGAAAGCGTTCGATACTTTAGATCGCCTATATTTGGCTATTCTCTATTATACTGGTCTAACTGAAAATGCTGTAGATTTTTTTAAAAGTTTTTTCAAAATCGAAAACAGTGTGTAATTCTTGATGAGGAATTATCCACTGAACTAGTCGGTGATACTGGTGTGCCGCAGGGATCCATTATCAGTCCTCTGCTATATTCTGTATATACTTCAAATCTGCCGAACGTTATTTAAAAATGCAAATCCCAATATTATGCAGACGACACACAAATTTATTTCTCTTTTAAAAAATAGGACATCGTTGAGGGGTGTCAAGCTCTTAATACCGATCTCAAAGAACTTCAAAAATCTTCACTGGATCATTCCTTACATCTTATTCTAAAAAAATGTTGTATTATGATTTTTGGTAAAAGGAATGATATGGATGGCGTTCGGGAGTTAGTTAATATAAAAATCGGAGACTCTACCCTAGCGGTTAAAGATAATATGAGGAATCTGTGCGTTATACTCGACAAATATCTTAGGATTGACAACCATGTGTCTCGATGTATTTACCGAGCTTACGTTAGACTAAAGCTTCTATACAGTAATCGCCACGAATTATCAAAAAACCTTAAAATATTGCTTTGTGACTCCCTTGTGCTCTCCATATTTAACCATGGTGATGTAGTTTATAGAAATAGTTTTTTTTTTTAGAATTTCGATCTCATGTGCATAACCTAAATGATCGATTCCGTGGTACTATAACTCCACCCCTGCATAAATCTGCCATGTTTGAACATTCTTTTACGTATAATATTGCCAAATTGTATAACTCTTTTCCGGATCATCTCAGATACCTCACACCACTAAATTTCAGAAAAAAACTTTTTAAATATTATTTTGATACGACATAATTAGAACTACGCTTTTTTTACTCTGTTTTCCTCTCTTTTTTATATACTCCCTTTAGAAGGAACAGGTACTTAGGAAATATGTTTTTTTTTATATTGTCAGCATGTTGTTTTTAGTTATGTTTAGTTGGTCAGGGTGGATAACACTTAGGTGCTATCTACATATGAACTTCGCCTTTTCTGGCATTACATTTTAAAAATTCACACATTTAAATACTTACTGCAAATCATTTACCTCTGTAATGTGGAAATAAAGACATAATTATTACTATTATTATATTTAGTTGCAGTTATCGGCACTGACTAGCAGGTGCGTAACTAAGATTCGATTTTGTTCAAGGGGCGGGGGGGACAAAACCATTTTTTTTACTATAATATATGTATGTAATATACAGTATTTACATTTTCCAGGGGAGGCATGCATTCCCTTGCCCCCTCCCACCGGGAGCTTATGTTGGTTGGTCGTTATTATCAATACAAAAGTCGGGCTTTTTTTAGTCAGTTGATTTTTCCTTTTGTCCCCCCTCCCCATCCAATAACTGGCCTAGACGACGTAAATGCAGGGGTCTTCAGCAAGTCTGGTTTATAGAGTGTTATGTAAAACTTTGACATTTGCTCAAAATTTTCTTAAAAATGACTAAGGTACAAAAGGAGATTTTTTTTATTCTTTTCTAACCAAAATAATTTATATAAATAAATTTATATAAAAAAGTTTTCCTCAATTTTTTTTTAACTTTAGTTTTCTTACGTACAGGATGTTTTCAACAATTTTTTTTCTCACCTTTTGTATCCCTTAAACTCTTGTCTCTTACCTCAGTTATGATCAAAGGTAATGTTTCTTAATATTTAAATGCGACTGTAGTACAAGACTTGGAGGTTTTTAAGGATAAAGGTATCAAACCTATTATATTTATGATCAGCAAGACTCATTTGCATCATACTTTTAAGACATCCAATATACATAAACCCTAAATTTTTATAAATTACGTATGAACCCCATAACTTTTATTGACATTTTTTTCTGTTATTTATAATATTATCAAAAATGATGAAAAAAATTAAATTCTAAAAACCGTTTTCGGCATAAAAGTCTATTATTAATTAAATATTTATAAAAATTAATGGATCCCTAATATTCTGGTGTCTGATGTATCATGAAAGTTAGTTTAAAGTAAAAAGTACATGAAAGGAATGAGATACGAAACAATTATTTAATGCATAAAGGAGCTGAGAAAAACAACATATCTAGAAACATTTACATTTTGGTATAAACGCCCTGTATATGAAGAAATTTGGTTGGGGTGTGTGTTATCTTGGGTAGAATAGCAGGCAGAACAATATAATATCTCGTTTTGTAACATATTTAATATAAACATTTTGAGAAAATGACAAGATCTTACATGACACTCTGTGTAGCAGACTTCTTGTAGCCCTCTGCACTCAATATGTAAATTCTGGTTGAAAATAATTAAAATTGAATTTTGCATGTATAACTGCATGTGCCCAACAGTTTACTAAAATACAGTACCTAAAATTAATTAATTAAAATAGGGGTTATGGTTATATTAATTACAACTAAGATATTTCAAGCCAAAGTTCGAGTCCTTTGGACCCTTTGTAAAAGAAAATGTGGTGGACTTACATATCACCGGAAATCAGCAGCACTGGAAACTAATTTCAGCTTGTAACAACATGAGCAATAAAAAAAAATGTCCAATCGTAATATTTTTTGATTTAATTGAGATTGATAGAGTTGATTTTTATTATCTTAGCTAAATAAAAGGAAATAAGTACGATATAATATTGCAACACTTTTCAAAAAACTTTTAAAAAAGTTCCAACTAATTTCAAATTTGTTGCATAATCAAAATGGAAAATTATTTCATTTATATGATAAAGATTTATGACTACACTTAAATCTATTAATTAGAATCTAGAATTATATTTAGGCATTTTATAGATACAGACATACAGGAATATAGAGAGTTAGAGACTGGTATCATTATTCCGGGAAGCTTTATGTATAAATATTTAAACATATTTCCAAAAGTTAAGATATGAAAGTGGAAATATTTATTTTTCAGTTCCAACTGTTTCTCTTGCTAGTTATGGAATCTCGTCAAACGTCAATTTTAATTTTTTATAACTATAAAGTTACTCTAACTACTAGGTATAGGATCAACTGTACTGAGAACTAAATGCAGTAATTTTATTATTTTTATTGCAATAAAAAAAATACAAAGTAAGTTTTTTCCTTCCCGATCATATATCAGTATCTTTGAAATATATAGAGGGAGACAAAATATGTATGTTTATTAATTGAATACCCTGTCTATTTTTTACCCTTATGAAAAGCTAGAAAATATCTTTCCAAAAAACTGCCTGCTAAATTTTTTGATACACCAACCTATGATGTTTAAAAAACTGAAATTCATACCTGTCTACAGATAGCTCTATTATTATTTTACATACATCATATAAATTTCAATCACATCATTACAAATACAGTACTTCTTAAAAGGGCTTCTTTCAACTTTTCCCAAATATTGAACTTTATACAGAACATTACATGTAAAAAATTACACTGTATGTAATATTTTAGTACGAAAAATAAGAAAAACATTAGAGAGGGATACAAGTATACTCTACACCAAGATAATTGACTTTTACCTTACTGTTTTCTGGAGTCGTTTGTATTCATAATAAAAAAATTGTTAAATTTCCGCAACTTCCCTCGTACAGATTGTCACTAAGTACATGTAACACAGTATATATATATATATATATATATATATATATATATATATATATATATATATATATATATATATATATATATATATATATTCTCTTTTTCTTAAACCTTAAATATTATAATATAGTGTTTAGTTTTCTTGGGTATAGGTTTATGTTTTATAATGAAACTTGCTATTTCCTTGACGTTTCGCTCGTCTTAGTAGGCTTTTTGAAAAGGTCTTATTTATTATTTAAGTTTTTTTCCATTTTGAAATTACATGTTAAACCTAAAATAATTTTGAAGTATATATTTTTTTAAATATATTTTAAAATTGATGCGCATGATTCTTTTTTGGTAATAACTAATTCGCGAATTTCATAATTATTAAAATGATTTGCAGGTCTCTCAACGATGCAGCTAGTGTCAACGTTGATCGAGGATCCTGCTTCATGTAAATTATACATTTGTTCTTAAAATAGACAAAATTACATAATTTATAGTCGTATTTTTTGTTGTGATAAAACTTATTAAAGTCTTTTTCGGAGACTAGGCAAAGGTCCCAAGACTCCTCAGGTCGTTTAATCAATTCTACTAATCCCGGGTGATCAAGCTGTTTGTTAAGAATCGGATTCGAACCACCATTGTTACTCTTGTCTATTTCTTCTGAAGCTGCTCTGATGATAATAGTATAAAGCATCCACGTTAGCGCCTAAACTTTTAAGGTCTTCTGCAGATATTTCTATACGCGAAAGGGCGTCTGCAGTGTCGTTTTCTTTGCTTTTGATATAATTTATAACGAAATCATACTCCTCAAGGATCCATCTAAATTTGGTAAGTCTACTTGATGAATTTGTCATGGCAAATAAATAAACAAGAGGTCTATGGTCTGTGTGTAAATAACAAATTTACGTCCGTATAAGTAGGGTCTAAAGTGTTTAACAGCCCAAACTATGGCTAAAAGTTCTTTTTCCACTTTGCAATAATTTCTTTCTGCCTTATTTAATGAGCGACTTGCATAGGCAACCGGTTTATCATTACCGTTTAATGGTACTGGACTACTGCTCCAAGGGCAAATCCTGAAGCGTCTGTTTTTAAAGTGAATATATTATGCTGAGAAAAATCTGTAAATTGCAAAATTGAAGGGCTTGTTAATGCCGATTTTAGCCTTACGAATGAAATTTGACAATCTCTATTCCAAATAAAGGGAATACCATATCTTAATTTTTCCGTGATAAGTTATTTAATGGCAAAGAAATTTGAGCGAAATTTGGAATACATTTTCTGTAGTAATTAACAAATGCTACAAATCTTTTTGTCTCATTCGCATCTTTGGGCACAGTATACTTTTGAATTGCCACAATTTTTCCTTTGTCAATCATATCATGATTAATGCAAGTATCGCTAACTATGTTTCTACTCAAAGAAAATCTCAAAATATTTTTTATATATAGTTGTCTGATTGTAAATACACCTGTCTGTTTAAAAAGTAATTCAGAAGAGAATCGTTTTGCTTTATACATGATGATTTTTAAAATATATTTTTGAGCAATAGTGATGTTGACAAGAGCATTACTGTGAGCAGACCCCACCAAATTATGCCATAATTTAAACATGACTCAGCCAGAACTTTATAGACATTTATCAACACTTTTCTTTCCAAACACTACCTAATTCATAGAATTTATAAACAAGCTTTTTTAGTTTATTTTTTAAATAATCTGAGTGCATATTCCTTCTAAAAATCTATCGAAGTATACTCCCAAATACTTAATGCTATCAACTAATTTAACAGTATAAGAGCAAGAACAATCACTTGAGATACAATTGCTCGAACGAATCTTAATGTGCTGGTTATGCGGTAAACCCCTCGTGTTCATTGAGAATGCTATAAAATTGGTTTTTGAAACATTTAACGTTAGGAAATTAAGATCCATCCACATTCTCACTCGAGTAGCAACCCTTTCAGCCATTCGAAAAGCTTCCTCCCAGGTAGCTCCCTTACACAACACGATATTGTCCGCAAAGCATACAGTTTTAGTAAGAGGATACAATCTAGATAAGTCATTAATATAAATTGAGAATAGCACAGGCCCAAGCACTCTACTCTGTGGAACTCCATATTCAATCTTATTTTCAGAACTTATACAAGAGTTGAGGTTAACTTTTTGGACCCTATTAGTTACGTAAGATTTAAACAGATTAAGGGTTATACCCCTTACACCAATAATTACCAGTATTTTTAGAAGAATATAGTGATTCACAGTGTCAAACGCTTACAATTATTATTGAAGCACCGAGTTACAAATGAAGTTACTTCATACAAAGCACTTTCCGTGCCCATACCTTCCCTAAAACCAAATTGGGAATCAGACAAAATATTATAACGAGATAAAAAGTTACATAATCTGATCTTAATGCACTTTTCAATAATTTTAAAAACGGGACTTGGTAAGAGCAATTGGTCGACACTTGTTGATGTTACACTTATCACCGCCTTTATGCAAGGGCACAATCGTAGCCCTCTTAAATATGTCTGGAAATATACCTGTGTGTGTTACATATTAAATTAATAATATGTAAAACAGGAGATTTGTAGTTTGATTTCAAAATCATATCTGGCATACCAAAATCGTCAACAGAGGAAAAAACTTTCAGTAATAGGGTTTAGGAATAATGAGTTGGGAAGTCGGTTCTCTCTCAACAAGAGATCCGGCATATTTCTGGGTTTGCGAATCACTATATATGTATATATATATATATATATATATATATATATATATATATATATATATATATATATGTATACCAATTTCTGTTCCTGTTTTTGTCCCACAAGAGTAGAGTAGAGTGCTTGGGCCTGTGCTATTCTCAATTTATATCAATTACTTATCTAGTATCCTCTTACTGAAACTGTATGCTTTGCGGACAATACATTAAGCATAGCAGATAGCATTAAGTATTTGGGAGTATACTTCGATAGATTTTTTAGATAAAATATGCAGTCAGATTATTTAAAAAATAAACTAAAAAAGCTTGTTTATAAATTCTATCTATTGATAAATTTCTATAAAGTTCTGGCTGAGTCATTTTTAAATTATGGCATAATTTGGTGGGGTCTGCTCACAGTAATGCTCTTGTCAACATCACTATTGCTCAAAAATATATTTTAAAAATTACCATGTATAAAGCAAAACGATTCTCTTCTGAATTATTTTTTTAAACGGACAGGTGTATTTACAATCAGACAACTATATATAAAAAATATTTTGAGATTTCTTTTGAGTAGAAACATAGTTAGCGATACTTGCATTAATCATGATATGATTGACAAAGGAAAAATTGTGGCAATTCAAAAGTATACTGTGCCCAAAGATGCGAATAAGACAAAAAGATTTGTAGCATTTGTTAATTACTACGGAAAATGTATTCCAAATTTCGCTCAAATTTCTTTGCCATTAAATAATTTATCACGGAAAAATTAAGATATTTATAATTTATAAAAAATATTATTTGGAATAGAGATTGTCAAATTTCATTCGAAAGGCAAAAATCGGCATTAATAGGCCCTTCAATTTTGCAATTTCCAGATTTTTCTCAGCATAATATACTCACTTTAAAAACAGATGTTTCAGGATTTGCCCTTGGAGCAGTAGTCCAGTACCATTAAACGGTAATGATAAACCGGTTGCCTATGCAAGTCACTCATTAAATAAGGCAGAAAGAAATTATTGCAAAGTGGAAAAAGAACTTTTAGCCATAGTTTGGACTGTTAAACACTTTAGACCCTACTTATACGGACGTACATTTGTTATTTACACACAGACCATAGACCTCTTGTTTATTTATTTGGCATGACAAATTCATCAAGTAGACTTACCAAATTTAGATGGATCCTTGAGGAGTATGATTTCGTTATAAATTATATCAAAAGCAAAGAAAACCTCACTGCAGACGCCCTTTCGCGTATAGAAATATCTGCAGAAGACCTTACAAGTTTAGGCGCTAGCGTGGATGCTTTAGACTATTACCAGAGCAGCTTCAAAAGAAATCGACAAGAGTAACAATGGTGGTTCGAATCCGATTCTTAACAAACAGCTTGATCACCCGGGATTAGTAGAATTGATTAAACGATCTGAGGAGTCTTGGGACCTTTGCCCAGTCTCCGAAAAAGACTTTAATAAGTTTTACCACAACAAAAAATACGACTATAAATCAGGTAATTTTGTCTATTTCAAGAACAAATGTATAATTTACATGAAGCAGGATCCTCGATCAACGTTAACACTAGCTGCATCGTTGAGAGACCTACAAATCATTTGTAATAATTATGAAATTCGCGAATTAGTTATTACCAAAAAAGAATCATGCGCATCAATTTTAAAATATATTTAAAAAAATATATACTTGATAAAAGAAACCGGTATAAAAATATCTGTCTTAAAAACACTACAAAAAATACCTGATTACGAAATTAAGCAACTTACATGTACAATAATATAAATACCATTGCCAAAGGTATAAATATTCGGCGCCAAATATTGAGCCAATGTTAACCACTACAATGCCATTATACGCATTTCAGAGAATATACTTAGACCTTGTAAGACCTTTAAAGCCAGACTCAGACAACAATAAATATATTTTAACCCTGCAGTGCGATGTGAGTAAATTCGTAGAATGTTATCTTATAAAGAATAAAGACGCGACAACATTTGCTGCGTAATTTGTCGAAATTTTTATATTAAGATATGGTATCCCCGAGGAAATAGTATCTGATCAAGGAACTGAATTTTAGCATCTACATTCAAAGAAACTTTTAAAATATTACAAATTCAAAATTTAAATTCAACGTCATACCATCATTAGACACAAGGTTTTTTAGAGAACCCACATAAATCGTTAGGCCTATACAATACAAATAGCAAAAAATCCAGAAAGCTGGAGTACTTGGGTAACGCTTTGGTGTTTTTCTTTTAATAATTGTGTGCACACTGAAACTTAGACATTCTCGTAACTGTTCGAGCTGTCAATAAATGTATGTACATCGTCTTTAAGTAGGAGATTTACTATAAAAGACTTAAATACTTAATGGTTGTACTATTTGCACTATTTTACTTTTCTGAAGTGTATTACGTAGCAATACAATAAATATTTTGAATGTAAATATAGTTATCAGAATATGTTTTAAATTACAGTTAAACGGAAGTCATTCTTGACTCGACTTATCAGACTCACTTAAGAAAACATATCTATTGTATTTTCTGGAGTGACCGTAAAACACGCCATAAAGAAATATTTAAAAGCGTTTTCTGATCATTGGATAAAAAGTTTTACTTACCTCTTTTGACGTGCTTAACAACCCTTGCATAATTAATTTACTGTGAACAAATTTCTCACTAATACATAAATATCCTAAAGATGAAGCTGCTTTTTCTCGAATCTAAAATAAAATAAATTAAAACGTTTGCAGAAGAAACACTAAAGGCGAAAATTTGTATGTTGTATAATGCCCTTGTTGAAGTTCCTGTTTCGAAGTAATAATAATTTTCCTAAATTCCAATGTATTTAAGGTTTTTGTTCGGAGTTGTGTTAATATAGCCAGTAAAGTAAAAACACACAATATTAACAAAAATAACATAATGTTTTATGTTAATTGACGCTAATTATAAAAACGTTCCCATTTACACATGTGTGTTTTATGATTATTTGATTTTAAATTACCCAAAACCTCAGTGAAGTAGGCGCTTTTGCTATTTAAAATTTTAAACAGCAAGTTCTTTCCACTGATATGTATTAAAATGGATAATCACAGTTTAGCGGCGGCCTGTCCTAAAAGTGGCACCTACAAGAACGAAAAAACGCGTCCCTCCGCAAGCCCTTTGGCCAGATTTCTAACAATACAAGAACAAGTAATAAAGTATAACGTATACAAGAACTCGGGTCATTCAGTGCCGGCTTTGAGACAAGTTTGATTTATTTGGCCTCGTTATCTTTGTGAGTTTGTGACGATTTATCCGTGATTTGCGTTAAAAATTACAAAAGACTGAAGTTGAATGCTCCCATTTTGCCAAAATAAAGGCAAAGTACAAGGAATTTCCTATTTTCAGTAAGTAAATATTTATATTTGTGCTTGTTAGGTTATAGAAAATGTTCGCCAGTAAATAATGCATTTATACCTCGGTTTATGCTTAATAATTATTACTAATGTAAATTCAGTCAAAACTTTGGAAATATAGGCTACTGTAAAAAGTACAAACGGGTTTTTGCCATACTCTTTTTTGGTTTATGTAGGTATTTCATAGTTTGAGCCAGGAAATAAATTGGGTAATACCTACGTGTACGTACACCCTGATTTGGAACATTGATATTTGATACATAACAATGGTTTGGCGGTCTCCCTGGTAAATTGTTTTATTATTTGATTTTTGCCTCATATAAAATAGAGAAATGCTTATATAAATAATGCTTTAGTCGCACTATAAATAGAAGGTGTAGGCCTTTATATGCCCAATACATTATATAAACCAAATAAATATTTTCATATTATATAAATTAAGAATATGTGTATTTCTGAATTCTTCAATTTTTGAATAAAAAAGTTCAAATATAACATATATTTTACATGATCACGGTACAGTACAGACAAATTAAGTTTTTATACGAACTAAACGAAAGAAACAGTTTTTGAATGAAAGTTTCTTATTTAATGATACTAAGGTACTACACTAACAAAGTGTCGTATATAAACACCAAATTAGTCAAAATTAGTCAAAAATTAGGGGTCATATGGGGATGCCCTGGTAACATTTTGGTAAAAACCCAATATGGCGAAACAAAATAGCGGCCTAATGAAATGTTAAAAAATATATGATCAAAAAACTACTTACTCAATTTACTTCAAAATGTATGTAGAAATCACCTGGTAAAATTTTAGAACAAATCCAAGAAGGCGAGACAAAATGGCGGCTTAATAAAATATTAAAAAAAAAATATTTCTAAAAAAACCACTTAATGGATTTAAGATATATTGGTGAAATTATGGTATGAATTCAAGATGGTGAAACAAAGTGACGGCCCAATAAAATATATAAAAATCAACATACATTTTTTTATTTAATTGACTCGAGTTTTGCAGAAAAACTAAATGTGCTACGGGATGAACTGTTACAAATTCAACATGACGGAAGAAAATGGTGATGTGTCACCGTACAAGCCATTCATTCAATTTATTTTAAATTATGCCCAAAAATCAAGTGTGGCATAGGTTGAAATTAGTAAAATTTTCGTAGGAATCCAATATGGTGGAAAAAAATGGTGCCAAATAAAAATGTTTGAAAAGACAGTATATATGTGTTAGTAAATGACTATGTACCGAACTAAATTGAGTCACACTTCGCTATTGCTAATAAAAGAAAATATTCATAACCGAGGAAAATTCGGGTAAAGGGAATTTACCGATTTTTTGCCACTGTAATCAGTGTTTAAGGGCATGTTTTTAGGATATAAGAACGCGGTTATCTTTGTAATATATATTTACGGCGAATATGGTTTTTCATTTTTCTTTCTATCCACAACTTAAAAATACAGACTTCTAGAGGCGACTAGAGTTTAAAATTAATTATTTAAAATAAATTATGGCAGAAAGCATCACAGCAAATCCCAGCTATCTGCGACATATTTGTTTTAGTAATGAACGCACTATTTTTCCGGTCAACACTCAAAATTGTAGATATTGGAGTGATGAAAACCACCATGTGTTTCGCGAAGGGCATACCCAGATTCCTCAAAAAAATCATATCATTGGCCTCATATTTTTGGAAGGAAATTTAAACGGCCTCTACATATCTTCGAATGCTGCAGGATACCATCACTCCATTTATTGATGATGTTGTTGCTCAAAACCCACGTGAATTCCACTTTGGCATTAAGTTTCAATAGGACGGTTCCCAGCCACATTATTTGGCCAGCTTGCGCTCCAGATCTTACACCCCTTGATTATTTTATATGGGGCTATGTGAAATCTCAAATTTTCAAAATGGCTACGGATTCTCTGGACGAACTGCGTGAACATATCATGCAAAAATAAACCCTGAAACCCTCCATAATATCAGGGAATTCACTAACAGGATATCCATTTGTCACAAGGCACAAGGCGGACATTTACAACATCCTTTAAAATGAAGTTTTGACGTTTTTCTTTCTCTGCTTCTTTCAGTTTTTTAATATTTGTTTTGTCACGTATTTATTAATTGTTATATTGTTTTAATAAAATATTTACCGTTTCATTTTCGTGCTTTACTTAGTATCGAGTATTGACATCGGTCACTTAAAAAAAAATATCCTAAAAGTGTAATAATGATTGCATTACAAAACATTGTTATTGGTCATTATTTGAAAACTGCTGAATCAAATGTTTTTAAAATCGGAGGTTGAATTAAGAATAAAAAATGATGATTGATGATGTACCCACCTGTTTTCATGACATTTAATATATTATTATTGCAATATAGCGAGCGGTTTAAAAGTTAGACGGGGGGCGACGGACTTTATGTCCTCACTGTATACATCTTTTTCCAGCGTGAGTGAGCGATTTTCAAAAGTAGACACATCTGATTAGTCTAATGAAATATTGAAAATTAAAAAGATGAACTTGACTAATCCGGGAACTTACTTATTAAAATATGAAAAAAAGTGATGAAAAAAGAGGTGGTTTTTATACTGGAGTTACAAAGAGTAAGACATCAAGACGTCTATTTAACACATTAGATACTAAAAAAGATTTTATATAAACTGATGCAATAAAACAATGTATTTTTAATGAGTATATTGTTATTTCATTATTATTCATGGCTATGCATTAAATCTCTTAGAAAAATCATTAAAATAGCTGCTTGTTGAATCCTGTCAGTTTTCTTCACAGGCAACTTTTCATTGGCCTTTTTCGAAACAATTGCCAAATAAAAAACATCTGCACAACGGATAATGTTCCTTATGTTTCGTCCATTACGTCAAATACTTAAAACAAAATTCGTAGTAACACAAGTTTGACATACAAATGTTTTCTTTCTTCGTTTGTATTAAGCAAATCGGCAGTTTTTCTCTATTTCCCTCTTAATTTTCTTTACTGTTGTTTTTTTTGTTACTCAACTATTTATCATTTTTTAATATACTGCTTTTTTCTTGTTTCTAGAGAATATTGTTTACGCGTGGGCTTGCACATCTCCTTTATTTTACCCAAAAATGGTGGGGTATATCTTTTATCTTTCTCAAGAAATGGGATTATACATAAAACAACGACTAACCTCCTTGATAGATTAGGTTAGCAGACATGTTAGAGTTCTATCTTTTTCTTTAATGAAACAAAAGGTGAATGCAAAAGTTTTATTTAATAATTATAAAAATATTATCGAGATTGGAGAGTTTTGTTACAGAAATAGCATTTCTCCTGGCTCTCAGGTATTCCATCCAAATATGTTCTCCAATCTGGACGATCCTCTAAGCTTTTAGAAGTTCTTGCATTTTTTATTATATATTCGAATGGTAACATTGTCTTCTCTTTAGTTGAAAAATCTGATAGTTCCTTTTCTGCATTCTTATGAGATAACATTTAATTACGAACAACAATTCATTTTTAATAGATCAGCGGAGATACTGAAACATTTAGCCCCATATTCACTAAGAAGGTTTAAGAGTTAGACCAGATCCAGTTGCCATGACAGTTAAAACTGTTAGTTCCCCAGTTGTGTTTTGCTTATGTCACTGTCACTTTGTAATGTGACGTTTACAAAAATTATTTGTTCAATCGTTACATTTGTCAGTTTAAACCTATAACTGTCAAGTTAAACCAAATCTAAATTTAAACTTCTATACTGAATACGGGTGCAAATGTCTAAAGTAATGTTCGTCCCACGATAGATCGACTGAAACTGAAAAATGCGTTATGTTAATTTTAGCTTAAAAATCAAATTTCGGATGGAGGGAACGTGAGCGTGGTTGACAGAGGGGAATTAGGTTGTGGGGGATAGGTGTGAAGTTAGGTGTAGAGGGAGGAAGTGGGTGTGGGAGTAGGGGAAATTGGAGGGGAAAGGTGGCCCTGGGAATAGAGGGAATTGGGTGGAGTTGGAGGGGGAAGGTAGGCGTTGTTTAGGGAGGGGGGATAAGTATGAAGTTAGCTGGAGTGGTGGGTACTTTTTCGTACTCATACTGAGTTAGTACTTAAATAGAGTAAGTTGGTCATTCTGCATAAACTCTAGTTACATAATATTTCTTATATGTAAAGTGGTGTATATTATTTTTTAGCTCTGTGCAAAATTTTTCCATTTCATTATTGTCATTCTGCATAGTTACATACTTATCCTTAAATGTATATTTGGTTTTTGCTTAGTGCTTTTGCAAATTTTACATCTTTCCACTTGTGTCATTCTGCTTAACTTGTTTTACATTGTATATTGATAGATAAGGCCTCATGCTTTACTTATTTGCCTATATTTTACTGCATTCAGCATAACGCTTACACCTTTGAGTTTTCCACTAAGGTCATTCTATTATCTTTTTGTTTTGTATTTCAGTAACTGGATAAGGAATAACCTCCAAGCAGCATTAAAGTTCCAAAAACTGATGTCAATTGACACCGTTACCCCAGATAAAACCAGACCAGAAACAGACAGAAAACTCTCGTATCGCCTGTGCTCTATGCGACGGCAAACAAAGCAGTGGGGCGCACACTGGATCGAGTTTATGTCAGTAGTTGGACATTTCATTTTTATAATATATTTTTAAGAATACTTTGCAAAACAATACTTTTTTTAATTAAAATTATTAAATATTCCATAAGTTTGAAATTAAATAAACTCTAATTGTTTTTTGTAGATGTACAGGGTGTCTAAAATAAGATATCATATCCCCCTATCTAGAGAACTATAAAATATAGAGGAAAAATTTAAGTACACATATTTCTTAGGTTATTTTGCAATATTAATTTAATATATTTTCCTTTATACAGGGTGCCGCGTTTTGCTTCGGCTAAAATAAAATTTCTTATTTTAAATAGGACACCCTAAATATTATTACAAATTAAGATAGTGCGCTTTAAGACAAGTTCAACGATACATAACAGTATGGGTCTGTGATGCAATGTTTTGAATCTATTCACTCACTCACCGTTTCAGACTTATTGAAGATCATCCTCAGCTTGTAACTTATTTTTTCTTTAAAAAACTTTCAATTTTTGTAATTTAACAAATAACATTTATGTACTATTATTTCATATCAAAAATACTTTTTTCACCCTTGGCCATTATATTATTAACTAGGATCAGAAAATGCTGAAAACTTTAAATTTTCATATATTTTGTAATTAGCTGCATATATAAAAAACTTTAAACTGGTTTTAGGACTAACATTATCCTTTCAGAAAACCTTTTAAAAATGTTTTATATTTTTTTTATTTTTATAAAAAAAAAACTAAATTAGTGAAAACCATTAATTTAAGAATAAATATCTGTAAAATAATAAACAAATAAAAAATTATTCATGTTTCATCTTCATGAGCAACACATGAGGTAAATTTCTAGCTTTTATCAGTTCTTGTTAAAAAGTAATTAATAGGGAGGATATAAAAAATTTTTAAAACAATTTAGTTAACTTTATATTATTATTTGATATTATCATCGAAGGTCATTAAAATATAAAATTTTACTATTCAGCTTAATGATTAAAGCTTAACTATACATACAAGAGTAGTTTTTCCGTACTATATGAGTAGACTGAATGATATTAATCTAGAAATAATACAAAATCACTTTGACAATTTTTATAGTAAAATTTATTAACAAAGTTTAATTCTAAAGAAAATAGTTAAGTCATATCCAGTAGTTCTACCACTTCCTCTGGAAGATCTTGCTTTTTACTGCTACAATTAGATCTCAAATTTGTAATTAAAGGATCAGAAGCTAAAGATAGATAGATATTTAAATACATCTTCGTTGCTGGCTTTTCGTGAAATTTTTCTCGAGTTGTTTTCTATGTAGGATCTTATAAGTTTATGATTAGCTTCTTGAGCTTCCTCACTTAATTGTCCGGTAGGTAATGGTGCTTCTTGTATAATATCCGCTCCGTGAATTAATAACTTAGTGAACAGATACTGGCATGTAGAACCATCCATACAGGTTAATGAATTGTTCGGCAACTTCTAAGCAATATCTTCTAAATTTTTCTATGTTTATATTTTCGCCGCAAGCAATCGTTTTTAAAATAACGCCGAAACTATTAATAAGTTCTTCATTCAGACCTGTTATTTCTGAGAAGAGCTTGAGTTTTCTGTTCAGTAGTTTTAGTTGACCAAGACTTAAAAGGTAAATTGTAAGCAATGTGCAACAAGCACTCAAAACACCGAATCCACAAATACAGGGGCGAAATTCCATAAGAAAGATTATTTTTGTTGATTGTTTTTTTTATTACGAGATCTAAATTGTTCATCTCCTTTGGTGACGAATTACATAAAAAACATCTCATTGAAGATTTGGTATCAGTCATAATATTAATAATTTTTCTATCGATCATTGTAAAGGACGAAACATGACTTACTGTAATGTCTTTGTAAGCAGTGGGTAACAATTCGGCAATTTCTTGCTGAATTTAACCAACAAGTTTTTTTATCGAAATATCATCTTCTTTGGCAAAGTGAAATTGTATAGGTCTAACGACGTTAATATTTACAAAAATCTACCATAAACCATATACGTCTTTACATACTATAGAATGGAATAACTGGGTGCACTGGGCAAAAATATGTTTAAAGTAGTGTAAAAAAATACTTATTTTTTTACTTTTTTCATATCATGGACACCAGAATACTTACTTTAGCAGGGAGTTTAGCATTATTCATAATATCTAATAATGCATCCACTAATGATCGTTTTGTAACACCCACTGCTTGCTTTTTGGCATCGGGACTACCATCTTTGCAAACTTTTCCTTCATCCAACGGTAAACTAATAACTCTACCGATCAACCCAATACTGACCACCGCTGCACCGATTAAAAGTGGATTCTTGTGCCTCAAAAATGGAGCTGAAGAAATTAAAATAAATATTACAGGGGATACCGCTACTTTTAGTAAAAATGTAATTCTTTACAAAAAAAAAAACTTTAAAAATAAAGAAAGCGTATAATATGATATGACTATTTGCTCATAGATGGTAGATGATCCGATGGTTTTCAGAATATTACAAAAAGTAACAGTTAATTTAAAATAAGGGCTAAATACGAAAGAAGTTTGGAAAAATTGTTACTATGGACTGAAATAACTAGTCACAGAGAAAAATTAATGAACTTTTATACTTTTGTAAGTGTTAGACAAAATGTTGAGAATTAATACCTAATCCCTTTCTTATAATTATTACGATTATACAGGTAAAATAGTTTTCATTAAAACTAATTAAGAAGGGTTTCAGAAGGTGGCAGAACGAGTTTTAGTTATTACTTAATTAATAATTAATTTAAATAAGAATATAAGAACTTCGGCAAACTTGCTCTAATGATAAAACTTTTAGTAAGTAAACAAATATCATGGTTGATTTTTTATAAATTCCAAAAGTTACTATAGTGGATGTCGTAGAAAATATGGAAAAGGAGCGGACTGTATTGTTGTAATTTGTAAAAAAAATCTATCTACACTGTCTTGCTGTTATATTTTATATTGTGTATTATGTCACTATCATTACAAATAAATATTATTAAAATAGTATTTATTTTCATATTATCTTACCGATTTCTAATAAAACACTTGAGGCGATTTACCGTTGTTTTAAATAAAGTCGTAGCCGACATAAAGTTTTTTTTTTTGGGGAGAGGGGACTGAGCGCTATCAAAAATATGTTTGTTTTTGATGCTATAGTGTTTTTAGAGCCTTTTGGATTTTCTCCAGTTCTTCGATCGGCACTTTAAAATTTATACTTGTAAAGTATACACCTACCTAACTACAAATTATATATTTTTTTCAGAAGCACTAATATTAATGGTTTACGAGACGTTATTTTTTAAGTCAGGTATCGATAAATTGCTGCCAATATTATCGCAAGTCTCAGCCCAACAGGGGTGGGGATTAAACGTGCCGGTTTCATAGCAGATTTGTAGGATATTCGAGATTTGTCGTATGTTTGTCCGAGTATTACTTATTTTTCAAATAAATTAGAAAATGAAATTTGGTCGATTTTGTTAAATTCCGTTTATGCGATTGCCGTTTAAAGTAATGTCATTATGAGCGCCAAATGAAGTTCAGGAGAAAGTTATAGAACGAAAGGCATTTTTTTATCTTAGGTTAGAACACTACTTGTGACATTTCATAGCCACCTAAAAGTACGATTTTCAATCTTATTAACTTTTTTCGGATTAATTGTTGATATTGACTTATTTTTTTTTAATATAATAGGGTTCCCAGTGACTGGTCAAAATGATACTCCCTGGCATTTGCCCGACATTATATGAAAAAATTCCTTTACATATTTCGCTAAAAAATGCTAGTGGGATTTTTTGTATAATACATTATAAATTTCCATTGTAGAATGTATGTTTAGCACAAACATTCGCAAAAGGAAACTACGAAAAGTAAACTAGTATCCAAAACATTTGTTACCCGAAACAAACTACAACTATAAAAGGCACATACATAATTACACAGCCTTATAAATATATTTAACAGTAATATGCAAGGTGCTAAACCCACTTCTTTTTTAAATATTCACTTAAGCTGCTAGGTATAAACTTTTATCGCATCATTGAGTATGATTAAATAAAATATGTTTAATACATAAATAAACGGGACCGCCCTCCGTTTCTAACAGATCTGGTATTGCCAACCGTGCACAAAACCTGCTTTGCCTGAAAGGCGGCTGAGAAAAGAGTGTCACACAGAACAAAGCTACAATTATTTAAATATTTTTTATTAATCCAGTTATTTCTCTGTCAATATCAGAAATCGCTAGGGAGCAGATCATTTTTGTTTTTTTTTAATTCTCTCGTGACAGGAAGTACTGTAATCAAGAAAAAATCACCCTCCGAGAATTTCGCAGATCTTTGGGTATTAGGGTTTATAGATTTAAAAAAATATTCTCCTATTTCTGTTGCTCTTTCTTTGCATGGCATAGCTGAAAAACTACTTATCTTACTGGCTTATAATTTTAGTCAAAAAATCAAGTTGTCATATGGAGGTGGCTTGATAACATTTTCGAAAAATCCAATATAGCGAAACAAAATGGCGGCCTCACAAATCTTATAAGAACATCATATTTAATGGACCTTACAATTTGCCTAATGAATCCAATTGACTTGAAATTTTGCACAAAAACTAAGTGTAACACAGGGATAAAGTGCTAAATAATTTATGTGCGAATCCTAAACGGCAAAACAAAAGTTTTATTAAAAATTATCATTTTCCCCGACTTTTCCCAGAAGGTTTATGATATCCTTAATACTTCCCCTTTTTTATTGAGAACGCTGTATAAAACGGTCAAATCAATAAAATTCTAAAAAGTACTTTTTTTGCAATTCAGTTTATCGCTTTATTCCCTAAAAAAACTATTTCCAATTCCCTAAAAATCAACACATCATGAATATGTATATTTCTATAATTAAAATAAAAACATTTCCAGATAATGTTTTAAACAAAATGTCCAATAAATTTAAACAACGACCGTGGCGCAACAACAAGAAGAATGGCTGACAAAGCGTTATATTTATATATTTCCTTAATAAGTAATTGTGTTGTGTTATTCTAAAAATGATATGTCTAATATACATTTCGCACATATCTAATTCTCATGTAGAAAAACCTTAATAATGGCCTAACCAGAGTTTGCAAAATACATAGCTGACTGAAAACTTGCGCTTCGTAATAGTTTAAGAGCTACAGTGAGGAAATCCGCAACAAGATTTTCAAATTTATGTTTTTTTTTCGCGTTGCAAAATTTCGTTAACATTTTCAATGCAACAAATAACGTACTTTTTTAAAAGCGTATCTACGAAGTTTCTAATTGTAGTCTATTGTAATAAATAATAGGACATGACGAAATATTAACTTACCAATTGTGTTTAGACATTCTTTCACCAAGTCATTTTTATCAAAATGCATTCCTGCCCGTTTTGTCTTTAAAGCATACATTTCTAAGCAGGTACCAATGCTTAATAATGATCCATGTTGTATTTCCAAATTATTCTTGGCAGTTTGTTCTAAAAAGGTTTTTGGCTATTTATTATATACAAGTGAAAGCCTGTTGAAATTTGACGGCAATTGTACTTTTCAAAAACTGTAATAAAGCATATATAGTGACACTTCGTCAAGCAAAAGCAAGCTTTGTCAATAATTTTTAGTGCCATTTAAATTAGAATATATTTAAACTTTTAAATACTTAAATAAAAACAAAATCGACTAATAATAATCCTAACACAATTAAATTAAAACCTCAAAACACTTTTTTGTTCTGGAAATACACCAAGTCAAAAAACAAATAACTCTTCTAGTTACAATTTGCATCTGTATCCTCATTTCAGGTTTATAAGGGTATTCAGAACATAAAAATGTCACTATATACATTTAAAAATAAAGTTGAGCATGTGAGCAAAATATTGAATGTGCAATAATTCTGGCACAAACGGGAGTGTTAGCAGACTTTTTAAAAATCCCATTTAAAACTGGAAAATCGCTGTTTTGTCAGTTGCTTAATAACTCACAATTTTTGATTTCTGCATGGGTCAGAAAAGGTATTGCTATGGGTTGATTATTTTTATAACAAAAACGTTAACTTTATTAAATACTCAGTATGTACAATACAACTAATAGAGTTGTATTATAAGATTAACTCTAAGGAACGACGCCTTGGCCTTAAATACGCAGTGGGAATACGTGAAAATCTTCCAGCATACTCTGCGCTGAACTCGAAGATAGGATAACATATTTGTTTACTTCTATAGCTAAACGCACACAATCGTTTATGGTACGACTGGTGATTCTTAAGCGGGCACCGCCGACACCGTCACACTACTGTGATAGGAACAACTCGAAACTATGTGAAAAAAAGTTTATTTCGAAAACTGACGAACGGATTACGTTACTTTTCGGAATGATGTCCCGCTATGACGTCTATCAGCCTATTGTTAATGGGAGGGTCAATTCGAACCCTTTGACCGTCTCAACGGTACGTCCTAGAGAATTGGTAAACAATCCTTTCGACGGGGAAATTAAAGGAGACCAAAATCTCAAATGGGTCTATGTTTCGAACATCTCAAACTATTATATTATTGGAAAAGACGAAAAAACAACTTGTTTTTGCTTAAAATGTCGGTAATTAATTTCTGTTTTCTCCAGGTCGAAACATCTCGTTGAAACGTGACTTTTTTACCTTAATCTACTAGTCGGAGAACGAGCGATGTCTAAGATGCACCCTCTATAACACTCGCGATCAACCACCTAAAAAAATTGATTCTTATGTAAATCCACCTGCTGGATCGGATTCAAGAGTTCGCCAGGCAATCCGGAATTCCGAAACAGGTTAGAATCAGCAATTTGCGAAAAATATCTAATTTTATGGAAATTTTTTAATTTTTGCCTATAACATCTCACGTAATTTAAGTCCGATTAAATTGAAATTTTTTGAGGAGATCCAACTTAGACCTTTGTTATCATGATTGACATGACATATTTGAGTAAAAAATTACGTGTTACCAGTAATTTTTTTAAAAAGTTGGTAACACGAACTTTTCTTAAAGATGCAGCAACAAATACTCGACCGAGAAAACTTTTTTGTTTTTAAAGGTAGATGTATATAGTAAGCGACAAAGTTGTAGCTAGAGAATCAAAGAAACTTTTTTGTTTCGGTGATTTTTTGATAACTTACTAGTCTTCAAGAAAACGGTGCTGCAATATGACACTTTGTCCTCCGCGCCGCGTCGCAAGATAAAAAATTGGGTTGGCTTGTACCGCGGCTTTGTTTCTCGCCTCTCGGAATAAAATAAAAAGTTAATCCTTCCAACAGGATAGGTTGTTTATACAAGCGAGTCAAATTATGTGTATAAAGAGGAAGAAATGGCCCCGTAAACCTTAAGTTTTTCACCGAGAAAGAAACAGTAAAAGGTACGAAGTTAGTTAATGAATTATGTGAAAGTCAAGCAAAAATGTTGCGAAATCTGCATTTTGCTAGAGAGCTGGATAAAGAAACCAAAATTAGGGTGTTCTCTCACGAATGGACAGAATATCCACCATCTCTTTTTGAAGTTAATTCGGAAAGCAATTTTATAAAGAGGAAAGGCACTAAGGCGGAGTTTTACAACACTGTTTTAAATGAAATAACTCATACGTCAATTAAAATGACGTGTCTTCCAGCAAAGTCAAATGAAATTATTGAAACCGTATTTGTTATTGACATGATGGCTCTGGTTCAACGATTTTAAAATTGTAATTTCAGCACCTTTAATAATTTGTTTTCAAAATATTTCAATCTGATTTAAAATTTTAAACGTAAAAATTCACATTTTATTGTGTGCGTCGGAGATCGTTACGATTTTGAAAACAGCTTAAAGGTTTCAGAAAGAAATAGAAGAGCAAAGAACAATCCACCTATACATTATAAAGTTCAAGATGAGTTTAAGATCCTGGATTGAAAAAAATGTATTGCCAATCCTAAAAATAAGAAAAAGCTGCTGGCATATTTTGTCACGAAATTCATAACTGACCATCACACCTTACCAGAAGGTATAAACGTATTGTTAGCTGGCACAGCAGAAGAAAGGAGTAAAACAATTATGTTCTCCAAATTTAATACTAATGTGGCCACGGAATTAGAATTTACAGAACATGAGGGAGCTGATACTAGAGTGTTTTCTTATTGATTATTTTAGAAACAGGTATAAACTATTTTTAATATATGCTACAGGTCCAGACATTTTTGTATAATCACTATACTACTCCTCTTATTATACTGACTTTGAAATATGGATGCAAAATAATGAGAAGTTTACCATGTCATATCACAATTCAATCACTAGCCAATATCTATCAGAATGCTAAAAACTTAGCGGAGATTTTATTAGTAGTTTATTGCTTAAGTGGGTGCGATTCGGTAAGTTTCCCATTCCGAAAAAGCAAAATAAAAATTCTAAAAATTGCAATTTCTAATGAAGCATGTTTAGACCTGATTCACTTTGGATATTTAAGTATTAATGGATACCAAATATCGGAAACTCTATGGACAATTTGTAGAGCATTTTTTTTTTAATTTGCACGGCCGGCCAAATTGTATACGAAATCTGGACAAATTACGAGCGCATATATTATTTCCAAATTGTCAAACTGACATTAGGTGAGTAACATTAATTTATATGGTTGTCTTTGTTATTCTATTTACTGACATTAGGTGAGTAACATTAATTTCTATGGTTGTCTTTGTTATTCTATTTTATTTTTAAGTACCTAAATATATTAAATTTCAAACCTCTTGATCACTGGAGTGTACTATTAACTATAATCGTTGATATTTCATTTAAAGATTTGCCTCCAATAGAAGATGGATTTTCATTGGGTGTGAAAAGATCGTTTTTGCAATGCACGATCTATAAAAACGTTAGTAAAATTCAACCTCAAGTTCCAAATCTACAGATTTTGGCTATTACATCGAAAACAATGTTCTTGTGCCAACGATGACACTAAAAGAAGCAAAGCCAAGTTTTTTAGAAATTACAGCCAACTGCAAGTGCAATTTATTTACTTGTACAAATAAATGTAAATATCTTAAAACGAATGTGCCTTGCAACATTGTAGTAGATAAGTACCTAATTAATGTAAAATAAAAATCCCTTTTTACAAGTGTGTTAACTCTCTTTTAAATTAAGTTTGAGATTTTTCGAAAATTGCCGATTATGACCAGTTTCGCAATTCCGGATTGCCTGGCGAAATCAAAAATCGGATAGGCCAGGTCGATTTACGTAAGACTAAATTTTTTTTCGGTGGTTGTTCACGAGTGTTATAGAGGATCCTTAAAATGCATCGTAGAGACGGAGAACGAGATATTTCTCCGACTATACGTTGAAATATCATAAAAAGCAGCACTATCGAGTTTCTTTTTATACTGGGAGCGGAATCCTAAACTAAACTTTCTTTTATTTTCACAGTTTTCACCTATTTCCTGCACTTATCAGTTAATACCTCTGGACTCTTACTTGCTAGCTAGATTGGACACTATATTGAGACATATTTTGGCAAAAACCTCTAAAAATTTCAAATCAGAGACTTAAACGGTTTCGTTTTTTGTAGCGTTGCATATTAAACCACAATCTTCACAGATGTATCTCATGATTATATCAGCAAAGAGAACTTTCTAACACACATCATTACACGACACTGAATACACACCACAGCATCGAACTAAGGCAACCTTTAAGGTCAAACACCCCCTACCCGCATAAATAACAAACGCGTCACTTAATAACAAGCACCCCAACAGGTCAACTACATCTCAAGGTCAAACAACTTGACCTTCAAAATATCCTCAAGGTCTTTTCAAAGTGATAGGTTAAGGACATCTTAAAATCAAACAAAAATCAATGACATCTCAAGATCAACTTGACCTTCAAAACTTCAATGACAAATGGGTCCAAGGTCAAGTAGGCGAGGACCACTTTAAAGTTAAGTGACGTCACATGGGGAGGAGATAGGGACGTAAGAGGGGGGGGGCAATTAGTATTACCATACAATTAATAAATTAGAAAACCAATTTTTGGAATTACCTAATTTAAATTGTGCGACTTTTTTTGGTTTATTTACTCAACATTTGGCTTTTCATAATATTACGTTTCATTCATTTCCTACTAGCAAACTATAAGTGTATAATACCTACTTTTAAAGAATTTATATTATAGGAATCAATTTTCTTCGTATAAATTTCTTAAAATTAGGTATACCCATAAGTCATACAAGCTTCAAGAAGGAAAAAGAAAGAAAATACACGTATCCCACTTACTTACTCTCGTATAGCTGACGAGTAGGCAAAAGCAATAGTGTGAGGTTTTGTCATTAAAGGGGAACTGCACGCTGTAATATGGATCATTTGCAAGCCTTCCGCCGCTGCAATATTATGTTAAAACTATAAGAGATATGTATTAGCTTCAATGTGATTTTAATAGAAAAATATGTATAGTTGGGCGCGAAAGGCGAATTTTTATGAAAAAATCAAATCTAGAGGTATAAAATAAAAGTAGATTTGTCCATTTTCGACAATTTTTTACCACTTTTGGACGCACATGCCTTCGCATATAATTTTTTTCCACAAAATGGCTCTTTACCGCCTTACATTGATCCTTTTTCTACGTAACTGCAAAATTTGATCGTACTCATACCTTTGTATTTCTGCAGCGCGTGAACCCTTTTGAACCCATTTTTAACCGAAATGTAATTTAAATTACCTATACGAAACACATTTTTTTGAGGTTGGACGTGCAGGAAGTTTTTTTTAATGCGTAGGAACCTTTTCAACTTACTTTCAACTCGACTAGACCTTGTCGCTGGTTTTTCACTTTTTGCGTGCAGTTCTCCCTTAATGCTTTAGAGATTATAAAAAAAGAGGCATTGTAAAATGTATTTATAACGAGATTTCATAATATGATTAGTATAAAATTCTGAATTTTATGTTTCGACACTTTTTCGGCTCCATCTAGTCAAGTTTCCCAAATTATTAGCATATTCAGAAAATTTCTCCACAGAAACATCAAGGAAAATTCACTCTGTATACTTTCAATTTTGTTACAGACAACTGACACCAAAGCGTATGCGATTTTGATAAAAATTTACTAAAAATTCCATAAAAATTCGAACGCTTATTTTACATATTTTTTGAAGATCTAACGGAAAACAGTAAAAACGCAGTTTAGAGTTTTTTAAGAAAAGGGCCGCATAAGCCCAAAATCTTCGACAAAATTCACAACTTGTCTTTCGATAAAAAAATTGTATCTCTGAAACCGTTTAAGTCTCCGATTTGAAATTTTTAGAGGTTTTAGCCAAAATATGTCTCAATATAGTGTCCAATCTAGCCAGCAAATAAGGGTCCGGAGGTATTAACTGATAAGTGCAGAAAATAAGTGAAAACTGTAAAAAAAATAAAAGGTTTAGTTTAGGATTCCGCTCCCAGTATGAAAAGAAACTCGATAGTGCTGCTTTTTATGATATTTCAATGTATAGTCGGAGAAATCCCTCGTTTTCCGTCTCTACAATGCATTTTAAGGACCCTCTATAACACTCGTGAACAACCACCGAAAAAAAATTGAGTCTTACGTAAATCGACCTGGCCTATCCGATTTTTGATTTCGCCAGGCAATCCGGAATTGCGAAACTGGTCAAAATCGGCAATTTTCGAAAAATGTCAAACTTAATTAAATTATTTTCTTGGGCCTAGGTTTCTCAAGACTTTATTTTTGTTTGCTTAATCTTTAAAAAAGTTATTTCACCAAAAACAGCATATGTAACATTATTAATGTAACAATTTTAAGTGGTTAAACCTTTTAATGTTTCTAGTATGTATATAACGTTTGCGTCTTTGTGTATATTTTTCCTGTGTTTCTTGTTTTAAACTAGGCCCAAGAAAATAAGGTTTCCAAATATAAATATAAGGTTAAAGAAAAATTCCCGATATATGTGTATATATATATATATATATATATATATATATATATATATATATATATATATATGTATATATATATATATACATATATATATATATATATATATATATATATATATATATATATATATATATATATATATATATATATATATATATATATATATATATATATATATATATATATATATATATATATATATATATATATATATATATATATATATATATATATATATATATATATATATGTATATATATATATATATATATATATATATATATATTCGCCCCAGGTGGCTATAAGTACTGATGAAGACCTAAAGTCGGAAACACGTGTATATAGTTCGCCAAATTTCTTTGCTTTAGCAGTCTTCCCAAAAAATTATTATATATATATATATATATATATATATATATATATATATATATATATATATATATATATATATATATATATATATATATATATATATATATATATATATATATATATATTCCGGATTGGCTGGTACACAAACACAAAGTTTCTGAATGCACTCCTTTTATTCAAAACACAGGTTACAGGTATCACAGGTAAACACTGGTTATACCTAACAATCGTAACTAAGGTAACTTTAAACTTGCAAATACCATGTTTTTAACACTTCGAAATCTCAATTACAACTGAATCAAAATGTGGCCTCGCGGCGCGCTTATATAGCCTTTAGAAAAGGATGGAATGATCTAGAAAATTCTAGAATAATTTAAATACTACAGAGTGAGAAGAATTAAGCCTAACAGAACATTAGAGAACGATTTTTGACACTATCATAGTCGTTACATGGATAAAAATTAAGGTAAGTCTACTTCAATAAAATAACAAATAATAGATTCATCCAAATCTTAACAAATCTATAACTAGGGCTAAATTCGCAACATTGCCCCCTTCCCAGAGTTGATCGCCCCGATCAAACATCTTCGGTATCTTGGTAACGGGCTAGTCGATGCAGGTGCACCACTCTCATTTTTGCATGAGGGCTCTTCTGAATCCGGTATACCAAGTCATTTAGTCTTGTCACCACAAAATACGTGCCTTCCCATGACTTCGGCGAGCGTCCCTTAGTTCTTTTCGGATTGTATAACCAAACTTTTTCACCGACTGTAAATCCAGTGTGATTGGCTCGTAAATCATAACGTAATTTCATTCTATCGTTCTCTATCTGTAATTTATGGCGGACCTCTTCATGGATTTCTCTTAGGCGTTTACTAACCTGGCTGGCATAATCCGTAGTAGTTATCTTATTGTCAGGAGGTCGTCCAGTCAAGAGGTCGACTGGAAGTTGTAAATCAGATCCAAATATTACACTAGCAGGTGTTTTTCCAGTGGATTCATGAACTGCAGAGCGATAGACCAGTAAAAATGGTTGAATACATTTATCCCAGTCACTTTGTTGTTCATTAACTTGGATTTTTAGGTAGTTCTCCAAAGTTCTATTAAATCTTTCAACCATTCCATCTGACTGCGGATGAAGAGGTGTTGTTCTTGTCTTATGAATTCCTAATAGGCTGCACATACTTTTGAATACATCGGATTCAAAATTCCTGCCTTGGTCGGAGTGTATTTCCCTTGGAATTCCATATCGGCAAATCCATTCATGAAATAGTACGTCGGCGACAGTGATGACTTCTTGATTGGGTATTGCATAGACTTCTAGCCACTTGCTGAAGTAATCCATCGCTACTAACACAAAGCGATTCCCGGACTTACTAACTGGAAATGGTCCTGCTACATCTATGGCAATTCGTTCGAAGGGTGCTCCCACGTCGTACTGCTTCATTTTTCCACGAGTACGAGTTTGGGGTCCTTTACTGGAGGCGCAGTCCTCGCAGGTTCGGCACCAATCTTTCACATCTGTACGACTTCCCAACCAATAAAACCTTTCTCGAACTTTTTCAAGAGTCTTCATAACACCAAAATGTCCTCCGCCTACACCGTTGTGTACGGCTTGCAACACTTCAGGAAATCTCTTTGAGGGCAAAATAGTTTAATATTTGTTATTTTTGCCATCAGACCTTTCTCAGTCTCAGTCTTCTAAGGATTGATTTTACCCCATGTTCGGTAATTACATGGCCTAGATAGTTCACTTCTTTTTTGAAAAACTGGCACTTCTTAGGACTGAGTTTTAAGCCAGCCATTCTCAGTTTCTGGAAAACAGCTTCAATATTCTTCAAATGTTCTTCCAAGAATAATAATTTCATCTAAATATAATAGGCAAGTTTCCCATGTCATTCCATGTAATGTCAATTCCATTAAACGTTCAAAAGTGGCTGGGGCGTTGCATAATCCAAAAGGCATAACTTTAAATTGCCACAGTCCAGTCCCAGTAGAAAACGCTGCCTTTTCTTTATCCGCTGGATTAAGCTTAACTTGCCGATAACCACTTTTCAGATCCAATGTCGAGAACCATTTTGACCCTGTTAAAGTGTCCAAGGAATCGTCAATTCTTGGTAAGGGAAAGCTATCTTCCTTTGTGACGTCATTAAGCTTGCGAAAGCCGACGCAGAATCTGGTGCAACCATCTTTCTTCTTAACCAGAACTACTGGTGACGACCAGGGACTTTGTGATGGCTCTATAATGTCTTGTTTTTCCATATCCTTAAGCATCTGGTCAACCTCATGCCGCTTTGCGAAAGGTATTCGTCTTGAAGGCTGTTTTATCGGCGCTACATCACCAGTATTAATTCTATGTTGAACTACGTTGGTTTTTCCTAAGTCGCTGTCAGACAAAGAAAAAACATCTTGATTCCTTCTCAGAAGTTCTTCCAATTTGGTCACCTGCACTTGATTAAGTAAATATTTTGATGATATCAGCACGTCTTGAAATACCTTAGGGAGAATATTTGCAGGTCCTGAGGGTGGCAAGGTTGTACAGGTAGATATTGTACTAGCAGGTTGACAGGTTCCGATCTTGTCACCCTTTTTGACTTGCTGAGGATAATCTCTAACGTTCATCATTTTTACAAATATTGTTTTTGTTCTACTTCGAGTTAATGTTCTTGCTGGTAAAATTCCCTTTGCGTGTAGTGGGCAGTCTTGAACCGGTTCGAACGAAATTACTTCTTCACCTAAGTCGTCCAACGTTGCTTTCACTACACATTCCGATCTCTCAGGTAATGTAACATCTTCTAGCATGTTGATTACTATTTCTTCATTTTTCGTGCTGAGGACTTTTTGTGGTAAGTCGAGTACAAACTTACGCTGATTCATAACGTCAAGACCAAGTATGACGTCATCCATTATGTCTGCCACAAATACAACGTGTAAGAATGTAGTACTCCCCAGGCTTATTTCTGCTTCATGAAGACCTTTCACAGGTATAGATTCACCATTAGCTGTTTCCAATACGTAATTTTTGTAGGGGTTTTCTATTTTACAAGTAGTTATAACGTCCGATTTTACGATGGTGTGTGTAGATCCAGTATCCAATACCATTTCGTATTCCCAACCACAAACCTTCCCTGGTACTACCAAGCTAGAACCATAATTCTGCAGCCGGGATACTTTAATTTTGATCGATGTTGATGGGGCTTGGTAGCACCTAGCCAATTTTCGCCCCTTAAAACTGGCTAATGGGAGTTTTCCTGATTATCTTCACGAAGCGCATTGTTGGTACAGCGGCTTTGCACATGTCCCTCTTTCCCACATTTCCAACAACGGATGCCTTTTCTTTGCCGGAAAGATAAATACTTGCTTTCATCCTTCGGTTGCCTACTAAGAGCCTCTTGCAGCTCCTTAAGAGTTTTCGAAATGTCTTCAATTGTGGGGTGTTGTTCTGAAATGTAATTTAACCTTCGTAATTTTCCTTGACTTCTGGATGTTTGCTTAGCAGTTTCATACTGAAGGTCATATCCGAGAGCTTCAGATATCTTTTTTAATATAGCCATTCTTAATGCTTGGTTGGTAACAGGGTCACGAAGGCCTTCAATAAAACTGCTTACTGCCAAGTCTTGCTTGATCTCTTCAGGGTAGGATGGATAAGTCAAGTTAATTAGTCGCACAATATCTGCTTCGTACTCTTGAAGACTTTCGTTATATTTTTGCCTTCGACATTGAAGTTGGGTTTTATAAACTTCCTGTAGATGTGCTTCACCATAACGCATTTCTAGATGGCTTACTAATGTCCAAAAGTCATTCTGTTTATCTTCGGGTATGTTCCTTAACACCTCCATTGCTTCACCACGCAAGGAACAAACCAGTGCTCTTGCCTTTTCGGTGAATTCCCAATTATTTCCAGTTGTGGCAGCTTCAAATTGTCTCAGGTAAGTAACCCACGGCACTTTACCATCAAACGTAGGTGGTTTTATCGCATGTAATGAAGAGACAACGTCGGATTTGAACTAACTTTGGTTTCCAAATTTCTGCATCTGGGAACGTTGACTTTGAACTTCTTGCTGCATTTGGTTACGAACCTCCTGAACTTGCTTTTGCACTTTCTTCTCCACTTGTCCAATTTCCTCTTTTACATCTTCCTTAGTTAGTGTCATTTCGAGCAACGTTTTTCTAGTGATTTCTTCTTGATTCTTTTCTATTTATGTCTTCTTTAAGTTCCTGCTTCATATCTTCTCCACTTCTCTTCATATCTTTTTGGTTTTTCTGTATATCATTATGCATTGCAATAATCAAGTTCATCAAAGAATCCAAATTTGCTGTCATGATTATTACAACTAGTAGAAACTATTTCTTACTTCTTTAGCTTCAACTGGATCCTTATCCCGCTTCCGACACCAAATGTTCCAGATTGGCCGGTACACAAACACGTAGTTTCTGAATGCACTCCTTTTATTCAAAACACAGGGAGCAGGTATCACAGGTAAACACTGGTTATACCTAACAATCGTAACTAAGGTAACTTTAAACTTGTCAATGTAAGGTTTTTAACACTTCGAAATCTCAATTACAACTGAATCAAAATGTGGCCTCGCGGCGCGCTTATATATCTTTTAGAAAAGGATGGAATGATCTAGAAAATTCTAGAATAATCTAAATATTACAGGGTGAGAAGAATTAAGCCTAACAGAACATTCGATAACGATTTTTGAGATCATAGTCGTTACATGGATAAAAATTAAGGTAAGTCTACTTCAATAAAATAACAAATAATAAATAAATTTATCTAAATCTTAACAAATCTATAACTAGGGCTAAATTCGCAACAATATATATATATATATATATATATATATATATATATATATATATATATATATATATATATATATATATATATATATATATATATATATATATATATATATATATATATATATATATATATATATATATATATATATATATATATATATATATATATATATATATATATATATATATATATATATATATATATATATATATATATATATATATATATATATATATATATATATATATATATATATATATATAAAGTCGTTGGTCCATTCAGATACTCCGACCGAAAACTGCAAAAGCATGTAAATTTGTTACTAATTCAACAAAATTGTGCTTTTAAAGATTATGCTGAATATAATTGTAATTCAGACTGTTTAAAAAGTTATTACTGTTGGATCAAAGGCTTGTCTCGATTAGTTTCAAGCCAGATGTCTCGGAGTACTAGTCAAATCTATTTTTGCGATGATTGTCTAATTTCAATTCACCGACATCTTGAATATTACATCAGAAAAATGATTGCAATCACATATATACATTGACACCATCAATTGCTCAAAAAGTAGATAAGTTTGGAAAGACTGTAGTGGAAAGTATATTAAAATTTGAGAATATCGAAAAGCAAATGAAAGTTCCTTTTGTTCTATATGCAGACTTTGTGTGCCACGGCTCGATGACGGCACATCGGAGATATACGCTTCTATGGGGATCGATCGATAGAGGATAAAAGAACGTTTCTTTTGGTAAAAACGCGATTTTGGCGGAACTTATAAGGCGGCAGTGGCGCCCACTCTTTTCGAAATTCCGATGATTCAAAATGCAGCTCGCTATGGTTAATTTTTTGAAGTAAGTCATCTTTTTTCGGATGTTTCATCCAAAGATCTTGGACAAGTTCGTTAACGGGCAATATCGGAGTACGGGATGTGATTTAAATAAATTAAAAAAGAGTAAAAAATTGGGTAACTTACAAAGCATTTTGCGGAGTCGAAACCCTGACTACTTTGTCAAGGTTTCCGTCTTTTCAATTTTCCCATATTTCACTATTTTTTTTTCGAGGAGAGTAAAGAGAGGCGGAAATTGTTTATGAGGCCCCAAATCTCCCCCTAAGGATTGAAAAACCACATCGCCCAAATTACTCTCCGGTTTATCCAAGGCGATGCATTTAGAAATAAAACTGCAATTTTGTTTTCATATCTTTCCCTATGGTTTTACGTTTGGCCGTGTACCATATGGACGCTGATCCTAGGCGAATCAAGTAAATACGCAAAGAAAACTCTTTATTTCTTCTAGAGACTGGTGTGAAAATAAGCTCAATCAGGGTTACGCGTGAATTTTGAGAAATTTTTGAATTGTAGCGTACACGTATTCTGTTTGTCATTCTTTGGGTCTTCGTAAAAGTCGTACCGGTTCCTCTTGGGATAAAAACGATTAAATATATCAAAAAAATTCATTTTTTTCTACAAGATATAGATTTACGTTTTTTTTGTCCAAAGTCGAGAAATTGGGTAAAATTGAATTTATAATGAAAATGCACGTAATTTCCATTTGATAGAAAACTGAGACATTCAAGGTGGCCTGGTATTGCCAGCTGAAGTTTTTACGGACGTGTCAGAATAAACGGTTTGACACGGTAGCGATATTTTTAACTCGAAATGCCTTCAGAAATTTATAAATCTCTTCGAACGCTTTGAAGGTCAGGGAAAATAGATATACATGCCGTAATGTAAAGAAATAGCAAGTATTTAATGCCTTATTTTGTATACAAAATAAAGATAGTTATATTACAAACTAATAAATAAATGTATGGTTTGGTGAAGTAGTTTTATGCTTATTTTTTACTTTATATGCGGTATTTAAAGTGCTGTTGACTTTAGTATATGTGATTACGTGTTATATACGGGGTTGTAAAGCAAAGAAATTCGATCCCGAGTAGTGGCGTTTTCCAGTAATCGGAGGATTCAACAGCATCTTTAATTTAATTTGTTACATTAAATACTGGGTATATCTGGAACTATTACCAGCTTTTATGGTCATAAGCTATCATCATCATCATCATTGACCATCTCAGTGACCAATAAGGTGTTTCAAATGTTTTACACAGAGTGTGTGATTTTATATAGAGAACGCATTTTCAGATATATATATATATATATATATATATATATATATATATATATATATATATGTATACCGGGTGTCAACGAATCTGTTAGACAGGCCATAACTTTGAAAGTATTTGATGTATCAAAACGAAATTTGGTATAGGTAAATGGTACATAAAGAGGATAGTTTTCGCATATTTTTCACTTTCCGGTCACTTCCGGTTTTCGATTTTTACATTTTTGGATTCCTGAGACAATTCTGAATCAGAATGTCACATTTCAAAAACTTTTTACGCCTACTTGATTTTTATAGCCATTTTTGAAATGATGACAGAATAATACCATCGCTAAGTTTTAGTGATTAGTCTGATAGCTAGGAACGAGAGAAGTTGATAAATTCAAATTTTTGTGTCTAAACATTTTTTTTCAAATGGAGAACCTTTTTAGACAAATCCTTCTTGGAAAGAGGATTTTTTTTTGCAAATCTAACGGTACTAACTTTTTTGCGATTGGATTAAAATTAAACTCAAAAATTAAATATTACTAAGAAAAATACTCGATAATCAATTATTTCCTTTTATCAAGTGTCCCACTTCATAATAGTAAACATTTCAGTTCCACTTGGCACAGTCTACCTATAATAGATAATCAACTGAACCAAAAAGTATTGGATGTGTCAATGAATTTGCCTTTAAAATTTATTTTACACCAATGTTAAAATTTTTTAGTCCTGTTTGTTAAATTCTTTACACCACCATTAAAATTACTGTTTTGGTTTAAATTTGAGAACTGTAATCTTTTTGCATAATTTGGCCCTGAAAAGGACCGATTTTGAACAAAAAATATTATTAACTCCCGATTCAATTTCAGCCACAGGCAGCCGTCGAATTGCATTTCGAATTCTGTTGCATATCTAACCTCGTTAAATAGGCTTCCTCTTCTTATCCAACGCTCTTGAAAAGTCTCGTTGATATGGTTCCGAACGTTAATGGAAAAATGTCCAACCGTCCAATTGAAAGAACATGATTTGCCTAATATCCAGTGGCACCTCATCTAACAAAACTGGCAACTCATTGATTAAAAACTCTAAGAAGAGGTTACCAGTTAGCGCTCGCTCAAAAAAGTAGGGTCCCATAATTCTGCCTCCTATAATGCAGCACCACACGTTTAGACGCCAGTACCTTGGTGCTGCATTCTCGCATCTAGTGCGGATTTTCAGTAGACCAATAATGCATATTATGCATGTTTACTTTACCGTCAAAGTAGCTTCGTCGGTCCATAGAGTCTGTGATAAGAAATTTCGGTTTTCATGAAGCATGCCTAACATCCAGTGACAACAATTTAATCTATGATCGAAATCTTCATAATTCAAGGCCTGGTGCAAGACCATGTGAAAAGGATGTAGTCTAAAAAAACATGTAGATGCATAATACAAAATAATACAGAACGGTGTATTAAATTTGCTTATCGTTTTTGCTATCCCCAGGTCTAAAGATAACGCCCTAGATCCTATGTGTCTGTTAAACTCTATATAAGCCAAGACAGTAATAATATTCTCCTCAGTTCTTCCATTGCGACGCCTACGAAATCTAGGACGACGAAAACTACCAGTATCGCGTAATCACTGAACCAAGCGTGGAAGACTCTCTTTCCGTAATAATGTAGATCTGTATACCGCGCCGCGTACTGTCTTTCAGCTATTGCTGCATTTTGAAAGTACTCGAGGTAGACCGCAATCATATCAACGGCTTCATTGTTTGTGAAAGGCATTTTGAATACTTATATACAAAGTTAATAAGAATGAAGCTGCGTTTAATAAAGATTTAACATTTCGTTCCAATATTATTTAGGAGTTTGTCATTTGTTTCCACGGCCACTACTCATCTTATTGAGGGAAGCAACGAGTGCTTTTTATTTAAACGCATTTGTGCATGTTTAGATTAATATTTCATTTTGGCTTAAAACAACTATCAAAATTCATTTTAAACATTCTTTCAAATTGTTCTTCATTATTTTAGAAAATAAATGTTTTAAAGAATTATATTAAGTCCGAAAATGGCCCGTAAAGTAACAAATTTTGTCAAAATGTCAAGAAGATTTTATTCTTCTATTTTTTAATTACTCGCTAATATTCTGGATTATAGGGGCTTTGATTTTCTATTTTAGTGTTCAAAAAATTATATGGATGGGTTTCAGTTTTTTCCCGAAAATCCGCTGTTTGTGCTTAGTTTAAGAAGAAGTTATAGAGATGTCATTTCCATGTGCTTATTTGAGCTTCACCTTGCTATTTTTTCGTGCAAAAAAAATATCGATAAAATTAATTTTTTTAGAAAACTGGCAATTTCTGTTTAAAAAAAAAGCCCTCTAGTGGTAAGTTACCAAAACACAAACTTGAAAACTTAAGTAACGTTGGATCCCCAAGGTTTGCGTTTTTCCGCGCTGTCGAAGTTATTATAATTCGCTGAGCCGTTTCCATGTCATAGACATTTATTTGGAAAAACATTTGAATATCCCTCACCACTTAGAGATAGGACAAAAAGTAATTTATATTATATATATATATATATATATATATATATATATATATATATATATATATATATATATATATATATATATATATATATATATATATATATATATATATATATATATATATATATATATATATATATATATATATATATATATATATATATATATATATATATATATATATATATATATATATATATATATATATATATATATATATATATATATATATATATATATATATATATATATATATATATATATATATATATATATATATATATATATATATATATATATATATATATATATATATATATATATATATATATATATATATATATATATATATATATATATATATATATATATATATATATATATATATATATATATATATATATATATATATATATATATATATATATATATATATATATATATATATATATATATATATATATATATATATATATATATATATATATATATATATATATATATATATATATATATATATATATATATATATATATATATATATATATATATATATTTTTACTCCTTCACGGATGGAAAAATACGATGTGTTTTCATTCCGTTTTGAAAAGAACAGTTTTGCTGACGTTTCGCCAATATCACATTTGGCATTTTCGAAGCTTTCTTTCTCGCGTCCGAATAGAGACTGGTGTTGGTGACTGCGACGCTTCCTTTTATACCCCCACTCGGGGCCAAAGGTTATATCTGCGCAGGCGTTGGTCGTTATTTATGTTTTCCGGATGGTGCTGTTGTCACAAAAACTCAAGCGCAATTAGCGCAACAATCTTGATTCCTTAAACAAAAATTTGGTAAACAAGGTAGGTTTATTGTTAAAAAGGACTAATAAAAAAGCCCATAAAATACGCATAGCCTCAGAAATTAGAAACATAGATAGAACTCGAGAGCCTTTATTTTCAGTTTGTATTAATTTCACATAAATATGCAGAGAAAATCATTGGACTGGTCTTATAAATATAATACGTCTACAAATATACGACTATTTGCATCAGTGGTACAATAAATGATAGTCATACTTTAAAAAACTAAATAAACTGCATGGAATTTAAATTGTTACTTGGGTTTTCTTGTTATTTTTTATTGTTTTATGTACGTATGTATCCCGATTAATGTAGGTATATTTTAGGTCATGTGCCTGCATTGGGGCTTTGGTATTTGATGTCCTTTTCGACTAAAATCATGAAACTCAGAATCAATTCTGATAGACGGTTCTGGTCAGAGATGTTGAAAGTTTATCTGGATTTTAGGAATGTCTCTTGTACACGGCGATGCTTAAGACATGATGTTTAAAGGAACGTTGGAGCCAATTTTTTCTTAGTAAGGCTGCGTTCCAGACTAGAAGCCGAAGAAAAAACAAGGATTATAAGGTCAAGCCATTAACAGGTGGAAGAGGTAGGATTGTGAAATGGCAAGGCTGGTGCCATTGCTGCGGTGACAACTTGAATTATTGTGGCTGTGAGCAATTCTGATATGAACTGTATTGGTATGGTTTGTTGTGTTGGTGGTGCTGTATTTTGTACTATTTGTGCTACTTGGGAATGGTGATGTGTTGTGTCGTAGTGTGTGCGTAGAGCCGCAAATTAGGCGTTTATAAAATTTCATTTGAGGTTTGTTTGGTAGCCTCGGCATGAAGTCGAATGCTCGCCGTCGTAATTGGAATGCTTCGCCGGCTTATCCTTTAGGTTTGTACAAGGAGGCGGACTGCCTTGAGAACTACATGAAGTTTCTCCTCTGACATTTGAAAATTACGGTATTGGACCTCATACTTTTGCTTTGCAATTATTAACCCCAGTGCATGTAGTTTAATGATTACTAAAGGAGATGTAAAAAGAACAATAAAAAATAACAAAAAACCCCCAAGTAACAATTTAAATTCCATTTAGTTTTTTTTGTATAGAAAATTAAAACGAAAAAAAAAAATAGGCTCTCGAGTTCAATGTTTTCAATTTCTGAAGCTATGTGTATTTTATGGGCTTTTATATCAGTCCTTTTTCAAAATAAATTTACCTTGTTTACCAAATTTTTATTTAAGGAATCAAGATTTTCGCAATAGTCGTAAATATTTTAACCTGCCTACGATCACATGTAACACAATTATGTACAGGGTGGGCAAATAGCGGGGTAAAGGGCTGTATCTCGGAAACCACTCATTTTAGAAACTTGCGGTAAAAAATTGTATAATCAAAGTAGTCACAAGAAAATTCGGGAAATAATTTTTCAGTTTCTAAGATGACCGCTAGTGAGCGTACTTCCTATCCTTAATTTAAAAGAGCAGTGTTTCTCAAAATTTCGCCCTATTAAGATAACACAAAAATTTATGCATTTTAACATTGAGATAATAAGATAAGTCTTTTTTGTTATTAACTTTTTCTTCTATCTCTAAAAATAAAGGGGTGGGGGGTATTTAAATGTTTTTCCAAATTAATCTTTGTAAATCGATAACGGCTCAACGGATTTTAATAAACTGGTATAGCTGAAAAAAGCATTCCTTGTGGATTCAACGTTTTCCAACAAATTGTGTTTTTGATTTGGGATCTTGGGCATTTTTTGATAATATAACGGAATTACAACTTCTCTAAAAACATTTAATGTATCGATATAACAACCAACGATAACATATATATATATATATATATATATATATATATATATATATATATATATATATATATATATATATATATATATATATATATATATATATATATATATATATATATATATATATATATATATATATATATATATATATATATATATATATATATATATATATATATATATATATATATATATATATATATATATATATATATATATATATATATATATATATATATATATATATATATATATATATATATATATATATATATATATATATATATATATATATATATATATATATATATATATATAATAATATATAAATTAGTGGGGATGCAGTCAAAGAAAACCAAAGGCCTAGTTCAAAAGATGAACCCTTTATTGTATAGTCAAGCTTTCGGGATTATTTACCCCTTCTTCAGGACATTTCTACAAAAAAATTTAGAAAAAGAAAACCACGTTAGTAACTAATTCTAGAATTTTGGTTTTTTTTATATAACTCACCAATGTGGGTTTAAAATAAAAGCAAGATTGCATTCCATCAAACAAGAATTTATGTAATGTCTATTCTAAAACAAACCATCACACTTTGAAACATTTAAATTACGAAAATATTGTTATTTAACTGTTATTACAAGATTAAAAATTAAAAAAAATAAAAATTGAGGGATTATTGAAAACGAACGTTCATGAGGAACGCCATTATGTTACTTAAAACAGGTTGTGATGTCGTATAAAACGATTTAATTTTTAAGATGATGAAATTACAAGGAAAACAAGGTGTGTAATAAGGATAGAGAATTGTTTTGTTAGATGTAAGCGACAAAGAAAGGAGAGAACTATACGACTGAACGTCGGTTACTCTGAACACGCGAAAGGTGATGGAGTGTTGCCTACATTAAGTGAAGGGCTATATACTGCCCAACGCAGTTTTAATCTCTACTAAATTTAAATAAATATATTTGAACATGAGAAGAACAAAAAATTAGTTAATGCTTTTTTTGTGCCTAATTATCTGTTATGGAAACATAATTTTATTATTAAATGATGGAAGGGAGATTTAAGGAGTTATATTAAGTTCTATTTTTTTATCATTATAAAAATTTTGAAACAAAGTAGAGGGACGGAAAACAGAGAGAAACTCTTTCACTCGTCAGGGGCGGGAGCGTCCAAGCACTGGTATTTGTTTTTATGTAATTTTAGGATGTAGCTGTAAATGGTACTCAGACCTTGAGTATCACTTTTTTTATTCATCACTGGATCCTGTGAAATTATGTGAATCATCTCTAAGAACGTGCGTTTGTAATATGATGAGGCTCTGTCAAGAATCTCAACATTATTCCAGTTAAGAGAATGGTTGTTATTAATAAAGTGTTCACTCAGTGCACAGGACGGTACCCCTCTCCGACAGTCACTTTTATGAGATGTGATTCTGCCCTTAAGGCTCCTAGACGTTTGCCCTATGTATACTAATTCACATTCGTTATAAGGAATTCTGTATACTACATTGTGGTTTTCAAGAGAGGACAAAGGTGTTTTAGTTTTTGTGAAGAGAAGAGATAAAGTCTTTTGTTGTTTTCTCGCTATTTTCACATCTGTATCTTTAAAAATATTGATCAATTTATTAGTGAGATTATCTATGTATGGAAGAGAGAAAAAACGTTGTGATGTATGAGGAGAAATATCATCCTGAGTCGACAATTGTATATTTATGTTACTAGGTGTGTTAACAGAAGAGTGAGAAAGTAGTGGACTTGGATGAAAGTTAGGATCTCTAAAATTATCAGTTATGTTGTGTTCAGTTTGGAACAAAATTTTTAGCACTAGCTTTGGGGGGTATGAATTTTCTAAAAAAATGGTTTTTAACTGTTGTAACACTTGATGTCTTTTAGTAGGATGAGAAAGTTTAACGGCTCTAGTTTTCATGCCTATAATTAGATTGGTTTTTGTTCTAGCAGGGTGGTAGGAATAGTAGCTGATGAATCTGTTAGAACAGTATGGTTTTCTATACCATTGTGTTAGTAAAACATTGTCATCTGACCTGATGACTAACATGTCGAGGAAAGGAATGCTGTTGTTTACTTCCTTTTCACATGTAAATTGTATGTGTTCATTAAATGAATTAAACAGATCAAGAGCAAAATCTATTCTATCCCTGGGGAGCGCAAGTAAAAGATCATCTACGTAGCGTTTGACGAACGGTACGTGGAAAGGCATAAGATCTAGGCAATACTCAATTAAGTCATCCAAGACATAGTTGACTAGAATAGGAGAAATAGTTGACCCCATAGGTGTACCAAAAATCTGTTTATAATAACTGTCATTAAAAATTAGGATATTAGAGTCAAAAATAAACTTCATTAATGTTTCAAATAGTTCATAATCCATGCCACAAAATTGGGATATGTGTTGCCACTTTTCTTTTAGACTATTTATTATGACATTCAATGGCAGATTAGTGAAGAGCGAAACAACATCAAAACTGACTATTACATAATCATTAGGTAGTTGATAATAATTAACAAAACTACTAAAGGCAAAAGAGTCTTTGACATAATAATCATTTTCTGTATCATATGCACGAGTAAGGAAATCAGAAATATATGAAGCCAATGCACCGTTGGGACAATTAATAGCGGAAACTATAGGTCTCACAGATAGTGTGGGCTTATGTATTTTAGGAAGAGTGTAGAATCTAGGGGCTACCGTGTTATAGGTAGTCATTTTAGTTGCCATTACTCCATCTATGATCCCTTTGTCCTTAAGTTGTTTAGCTAGTTTATTAGCTTTAAGCTGCAAGGTATAAGTAGGGTTGTTATTAAGTTTTTTGTAATATTGTGTATCATCTAATAATTGTTGACTTTTAATCATATAATCTTCCTTATACATTGCAACCGTAGCATTTCCTTTATCACTACGTACAATAAATAAATCTGGATGGTCCTTAAGAAAGCGTTTAGTTCTATTAAAAATATTATTGAAATGTGGATTGATATTGTGATTCTTATGTATGAAGTTAGTTATGACATTGGTGAATTGAGCTCAGTAGCAGTCTTTCTGTTCTTGTGGAAAACTATGTATAATGCATTCTAGATCTGAGAGGATGTGAGGAATGTTAATATCTAAACTCGAAGGAGGAATGCTAAATTTAGGTCCTAACGAGAGGAATTGTGTGACTTCTGAAGGAATGTTGATATTAGTTAAGTTTTTAAACCATTTATTTTGTGTTTTAATTAGATTTATATTGTTATCTTTCAATTGCTGGATTTTGTGAATATTATTAGTTTTGATATTGTTAAAAAGTTTATTAGATTTAATTGTCAATCTTCGATTGTATTCATTTAAAATGTAAGTAGGAAGAATTTTCAATAGTTGTTCTTAAGAACAAGAAGAAGAAGAAGAAGTTGAACTTAAGAAATTAAATAGCAATGTTATAAATATAACTGAACAACTATTGAAAATTCTTCCTCCTTACATTTTAAATGAATACAATCGAAGATTGACAATTAAATCTAATAAACTTTTTAACAATATCAAAACTAATAATATTCACAAAATCCAACAATTGAAAGATAACAATATAAATCTAATTAAAACACAAAATAAATGGTTTAAAAACTTAACTAATATCAACATTCCTTCAGAAGTCACACAATTCCTCTCGTTAGGACCTAAATTTAGCATTCCTCCTTCGAGTTTAGATATTAACATTCCTCACATCCTCTCAGATCTAGAATGCATTATATACATAGTTTTCCACAAGAACAGAAAGACTGCTACCGAGCTCAATTCACCAATGTCATAACTAACTTCATACATAAGAATCACAATATCAATCCACATTTTAATAATATTTTTAATAGAACTAAACGCTTTCTTAAGGACCATCCAGATTTATTTATTGTACGTAGTGATAAAGGAAATGCTACGGTTGCAATGTATAAGGAAGATTATATGATTAAAAGTCAACAATTATTAGATGATACACAATATTACAAAAAACTTAATAACAACCCTACTTATACCTTGCAGCTTAAAGCTAATAAACTAGCTAAACAACTTAAGGACAAAGGGATCATAGATGGAGTAATGGCACAAAATGACTACCTATAACACGGTAGCCCCTAGATTCTACACTCTTCCTAAAATACATAAGCCACACTATCTGTGAGACCTATAGTTTCCGCTATTAATTGTCCCAACGGTGCATTGGCTTCATATATTTCTGATTTCCTTACTCGTGCATATGATACAGAAAATGATTATTATGTCAAAGACTCTTTTGCCTTTAGTAGTTTTGTTAATTATTATCAACTACCTAATGATTATGTAATAGTCAGTTTTGATGTTGTTTCGCTCTTCACTAATCTGCCATTGAATGTCATAATAAATAGTCTAAAAGAAAAGTGGCAACACATATCCCAATTTTGTGGCATGGATATTGTGTGTTTACATGTGAAAAGGAAGTAAACAACAGCATTCCTTTCCTCGACATGTTAGTCATCAGGTCAGATGACAATGTTTTACTAACACAATGGTATAGAAAACCATACTGTTCTAACAGATTCATCAGCTACTATTCCTACCACCCTGCTAGAACAAAAACCAATCTAATTATAGGCATGAAAACTAGAGCCGTTAAACTTTCTCATCCTACTAAAAGACATCAAGTGTTACAACAGTTAAAAACCATTTTTTTAGAAAATTCATACCCCCCAAAGCTAGTGCTAAAAATTTTGTTCCAAACTGAACACAACATAACTGATAATTTTAGAGATCCTAACTTTCATCCAAGTCCACTACTTTCTCACTCTTCTGTTAACACACCTAGTAACATAAATATACAATTGTCGACTCAGGATGATATTTCTCCTCATACATCACAACGTTTTTTCTCTCTTCCATACATAGATAATCTCACTAATAAATTGATCAATATTTTTAAAGATACAGATGTGAAAATAGCGAGAAAACAACAAAAGACTTTATCTCTTCTCTTCACAAAAACTAAAACACCTTTGTCCTCTCTTGAAAACCACAATGTAGTATACAGAATTCCTTGTAACGAATGTGAATTAGTATACATAGGGCAAACGTCTAGGAGCCTTAAGGGCAGAATCACATCTCATAAAAGTGACTGTCGGAGAGGGGTACCGTCCTGTGCACTGAGTGAACACTTTATTAATAACAACCATTCTCTTAACTGGAATAATGTTGAGATTCTTGACAGAGCCTCATCATATTACAAACGCACGTTCTTAGAGATGATTCACATAATTTCACAGGATCCAGTGATGAATAAAAAAAGTGATACTCAAGGTCTGAGTACCATTTACAGCTATATCCTAAAATTACATAAAAACAAATACCAGTGCTTGGACGCTCCCGCCCCTGACGAGTGAAAGAGTTTCTCTCTGTTTTCCGTCCCTCTACTTTGTTTCAAAATTTTTATAATGATAAAAAAATAGAACTTAATATAACTCCTTAAATCTCCCTTCCATCATTTAATAATAAAATTATGTTTCCATAACAGATAATTAGGCACAAAAAAAGCATTAACTAATTTTTTGTTCTTCTCATGTTCAAATATATTTATTTAAATTTAGTAGAGATTAAAACTGCGTTGGGCAGTATATAGCCCTTCACTTAATGTAGGCAACACTCCATCACCTTTCGCGTGTTCAGAGTAACCGACGTTCAGTCGTATAGTTCTCTCCTTTCTTTGTCGCTTACATCTAACAAAACAATTCTCTATCCTTATTACACACCTTGTTTTCCTTGTAATTTCATCATCTTAAAAATTAAATCGTTTTATACGACAACACAACCTGTTTTAAGTAACATAATGGCGTTCCTCATGAACGTTCGTTTTCAATAATCCCTCAATTTTTATTTTTTTTTAATTTTTAATCATGTAATAACAGTTAAATAACAATATTTTCGTAATTTAAATGTTCCAAAGTGTGATGGTTTGTTTTAGAATAGACATTACATAAATTCTTGTTTGATGGAATGCAATCTTGCTTTTATTTTAAACCCACATTGGTGAGTTATATAAAAAAAACCAAAATTCTAGAATTAGTTACTAACGTGGTTTTCTTTTTCTAAAATTTTTTGTAGAAATGTCCTGAAGAAGGGGTAAATAATCCCGAAAGCTTGACTATACAATAAAGGGTTCATCTTTTGAACTAGGCCTTTGGTTTTCTTTGACTGCATCCCCACTAATTTAGTATTTTTCTGCTTAATTAGTCAGTCACGACTAGGATTCACTCTATATATATATAGATATATATATATATATATATATATATATATATATATATATATATATATATATATATATATATATATATATATATATATATATATATATATATATATATATATATATATATATATATATATATATATATATATATATATATATATATATATATATATATCTCTAAGTGGTGAGGAATATTCAAATGTTTTTCCAAACAAATGTCTGTGACATGAAAACGGCTCAGCGAATTATAATAACTTTGGTACAGCTGAAAAAAGCAAACCTTAGGGATCCAACGTTACCTAAGTTTTTGAATTTGTGATTTGGTAACTTACCACTAGAAGGCTTTTTTTAAACAGAAATTGCCAGGTTTCTAAAAAAAAATTCAATCTATCGATATTTTTTTGCGCGAAAAAATAGCAAGATAAAGTTCAAATAAGCACATGCAGGTGGCATTTCTATAACTTCTTCCTAACCTAAGCACAAAGGGCGGATTTTCGGGAAAAAACTTAAACACGTACATATAATTTTTTGAACACTAAAATAGAAAATCAAAGCCCCTATAAGCTAGAATATTAGCGAGTAATTAAAAAATAGCAGAATAAAATGAACATTTTGACAACATTTGTTACTTTACTGGCCATTTTCGGACTTAATATAATTTTGTATAAACATTTATTTTCTGAAATAATGAAGAAAAATTTGATAGAATGTTTAAAATAAATTTTGATAGTTGTTTTAAGACAAAATAAAATATTAATATACACATGCACAATTTGTGTTTAAATGAAAAGCACTCGTTGCTTCCCTCAATAAGATGAGTAATAGGCCGTGGAAACAAATGACAAAAATAATATTGGAAAGAAATGTTAAATCTTTATTAAAGGCAGTTTCATTCTTATTATTTGTGTAACTATTCAAAATGCCTTTCACAAACAGTTTAACAGACACATAGGAACTAGGGCGTTATCTTTAGACCTGGGGATAGCACGAACGACTGTTCGGAACATTTTAAAAGAGAACAGGTAAATTTAATACACCGTTCAGTATTATTTTGTACTATGTATCTACATGTTTTTTTAGACATCCTTTTCACATAGTCTTGCACCAGGCCACAGATTAATACAGATACCGCACTTTCGTTCGACGCGCAAATCATCACATAACCTCAATTTGGGCGGAGAATCTATCAACTCAGCAGCGTTGGGTCGGCCGGAGACTGGTATTATTGTTTCAGACGTAGTCGTGGGAGTGGCGGCGTTTTTAGTTCTTCGAAGCGCCGGCCGCCGATGTAAAGTATAAATTAAATTTAAATATTTAAAGACTCTATTAGATGTTATTATAAAAAATAATATCAAAATATAAATACTTTTAGAAAAGTCAGTGGTATGCTGTGTGCTGCCAAACACTGCAAGGTTACAAGCTACAAATCATCTCATAGCTTTTTTAGATTTCCCAAGGATATAAGAAAATATGTTTTTTTTAATGTTATATAGTTTCCGACATATAATAATAGTTTGTAAAAACTTTAAGACATATGCTAAAACAGCACTAAATACGCTATAGCCCACGCTATACTAATTCATATTTTAAAAACAACTAAATAAACTTACTAATTGTGTACGTGTTTTAGGAGCCCCTGACAACAAAAGTGAAGTTGTGGAAATTACAGACAAAGTAGCGATCGAACGATTAATACGCGAAGTAAGTGAGAACACATTCCATTTCTTCCGAGGCATCGCATTATTAAATGTAGAGATTTTTCGAGATCGCGTTTTTAATCCCGGGATTTTCGAAACTGTAAACTGATTTCGAGATTCCGATACTGAAAACCTTAATTGCAGGAATTATTTTTTCATTCAATATCTATTAACTGATTTCTCTAAAAATTTCCAAATTTGTTGTGTGGGCTTCATATTACCTACTTATAATGTAAAAAAGTCTTATGTTTTTACTTCCCTCGTAAAAGGGAAGTATTGTAATCGTGAAAAAATCACCCTCCGAGATTGTTTCAGATCCCTAGAGTTTCAGGGTCCCTAGATGCCAAAAAAAGATGTTTTCTCAATTCCATCGGTCACTCTGCCTATATGTCTGTAATCTGTTCGCGGCATAGCTAAAAAATTACTCACCCGATTGACTCCAAATTTTGATCGAAAATCAAGGGTCATATGGGGATGACCTGGTAAAAATCCAATATGGCAAAATAGAATTGCGGCCTAGTGAAACTTTAAAAAAATATTACTTAAAAACTGCTTATCCAATTTATCTCAAATGTATTATGTAGGACTCAATTTTAAAATTTTGGTATGAATCCAAGATGGCGACTTAATAAATTATTTAAAAATTCAGCCTGAAAAACTATTTAATAGACTGATTTCGAATTGTGTGCAATAATTAACTGTGGTATAGAGAGGAACTAGTAAAACTGTGGTACTAATTCAAGATGGCGGAATAAATGGCGACTATATTAATTGTTTGTAATCGTGAAAAAATTACCCTCAGATTTTACATATCTTCACGTTTTAGCGTTCCTAGTAACATTTGGTATGAATTTAAGATAGCAAAACAAAATGACGGCTTAATGAAATATTAAAAAAATCAGCCTGAAAAAAGTACCAATTAGATTAATTTCAAATTTTGAAATGGTGCCGAAAAAAATGTTTGAGAAGACAGTATATATGTGTTGCTAAATGACTATGCACTGAATTAAATTGAGCCACACTTCTCTATTCCTAAATTTCGGGTAAAGGAAATTTACCGATTTTGTAATTATAATTTGCATGCCATGTAAATACGTATTGTAAAATTTTCATTCACTGGTTTAAATTTTGCTTCTAACAAACAGTTATTAGGTTCACTTGTATGTAACTAACTATGGATATAAATAAATCTAGGAAGTCGATTTTAACCTATTTCTCATTTTGTTGTATCGATTTGAAATTTTGCAAGCGTACATAATTCCGATGATAATATAATTATTTGCTACCATCGAGCTGATCGATGTTACCAAATGGTACCGATCGATTTTAATCTACCTCTAAATGTTGTCATGTTAGCATTAAAACTATTATTTTATCTAATCTTAGAGAAAGAAACTGGGTCATGGCTTGCAACAGACAAGATCTTTTAGATAAAATAAACGATCTGCATAAAAGTCAGAGGTTATGTAGCTTAAAGTTGAATCATCCTCTTACTTATTTATTACAAAAAATATAAATGAACAAAAAAATTGAATTTGCTGATCACAAAAACTGTGAAAATCAGAAACATAATATTCCATTTTTGTGATGTGAGAGAGTATAATAGTATATAATATTTACGTTTTTGATACGCATGCCAATGGCACAACTGAAATGAATATAAGATGCGCTAAAACCCTTTCTACATGATACTAAAACACAAGTTCAGCGATATAACTTAGCTAACAATAATATTAAATTTTAACCTTACCCTTATTCTTTCATATACCTATTAAAACTCAAACCACTCTGTACGTGCATAACTACTATTTTCAATATAAATATATTAAACTTGGTTAAACATTACTCACAAAATATTTTAATATGGTCCTGCTCAGAACAAATAAAAATAATTCGAGTTCATTTCTGTGTTCTCCGCCCAGCTAATGGCGTTCGATTAAACACGTTTATGAATGAAAATTCCAGGAGTGCGGTATCTGATTGGTTATTAATCTGTGACCAGGCCTTGAATTATGAAGAATTCGATCAAAGATTAAATTATTGTCACTGGATGTTAGGCATGCTTCTTAAGAACCGAAATTTCTTATCACAAATTCTATGGCCCGACGAAGCTACTTTGACGGTAGGATAAACATGCATAATATCCATTATTGGTCTACTGAAAATCTGCACTGCATATATATATATATATATATATATATATATATATATATATATATATATATATATATATATATATATATATATATATATATATATAAAGTCGTTGGTCCATTCAGATACTCCGACCGAAAACTGCAAAAGCATGTAAATTTGTTACTAATTCAACAAGATTGTGCTTTTAAAGATTATGCTGAATGTAATTGTAATTCAGACTGTTTAAAAAGTTATTACTGTTGGATCAAAGGCTTGTCTCGATTAGTTTCAAGCCAGATGTCTCGGAGTACTAGTCAAATCTATTTTTGCGATGATTGTCTAATTTCAATTCACCGACATCTTGAATACTATATATATATATATATATATATATATATATATGTATGTATGTATATATATATATATATATATATATATATATATATATATATATATGTATGCATATATATATATATATATATATATATATATTTATGTATGCATATATGCATACATATATATATATAAATATATATATATATATATATATATATATATATATATATATATATATATATATATATATGGTGCAACCAAGATGGGGTGGACGATTGTGGGCAAACGGTGAGGAATTTGAAAAAACATTTTTAAAATATGATTGATAGTCAAGAACGCTGTGTTTTAAAATTATACCCATTATACAGGGTGGTCTGAAAAGTTCGTGGTGAACCAAACTTGTGTTTTTTTAAATGGGACACCCGGCACATTATTATTTTAGTTGATTCTCCTATTCGTTACGATCATTTTGATATGAGGTTTGTTGGGTCTAAAATTTATACCAAGGGAATGGGACGAGGTTAAAGTGGAAAAAAGGGTTATACTCCGGCCATTTTTGGAAAACAATTGAAGCAGGTATGGAAACACCAAATATTCTATAAAATGTATTGTATCTAGGACTACAATAATCGCTTGTAAGTCGTTCAAAATTATTCACTGTTATACAGGGTGGTCAAGTTTTGCAAATTTACCTTGGATTGAATTTTTTTAAATGGAACACCCTGTATATTTTACTTTCATGTTAAAGATAACATTACTAGCTTTCAGAAAATACCATATTTGAAAACTTTCTGACCAACAGTTTTTCAGTAAATTAGCTGTGAAGTCAAAATTTCTTCATTTTAACACGAATTACTCTGAATTCACGTTGTTAAAATTGACAATTTAATATTAGGAGGCCATGATATCATAATAAATTGAACAAAAGATTGACAGTCCTGTCAAAACAGCAAAGTGTCAGAATATTGTCATCAGTAAATAAATAAATATTGTTCTTTGATGATGCGATGCCGAAATAAAAACAAGATAGAAGCTTTTGCAAGTTTATCATAGAGATTTCAAGAAACAGGAAATGTTGCTTTCAAAAAAACGTAAAGTAATTAATAAACCAGTTACCAATGAAGATAATGCTTTGACAGTATTAATAACAGATCTTTTTTTACAAAAAAAATAAATTTAATATAAATCAACAAAAACTATGTAATTAAAACTTATAAAAGATGTTCAACTAAACCACCGATTTGCTGAAGGCACATTTCGAGTCTATCCATAAATGAAAGTTTCACTTTTCTCAAAGTCAGGTCTGAAATGTTGCGAAAACTGCTTATTATTCTCAACTTCATATCTTCCACTGTGGTTGGAACCTCTTTATAAACTTCTTCTTTAACATGTCCCCATAAAAAGAAATCTAGTGGCGTTAAATCGGGTGACCTCGCAGGCCACTTAACTGGTCCACCTCGCTCAATCCAATGCTCTCCTTTCCAATTATTGAGAAAATGTCTTAAATGCCTATGGTAATGCGGGGGTGCTCCATCATGTTGGAACCATAAGGAATTTCTTAACATTAAAGGTAAGTCTTCGAGCAATACGGGCAACTCATTTCTCAAAAAATTTAAATAGACTTCTCCCGTTAAATGCTCTTCAAAGAAATATGGTCCTATAACATGAGAGCCAATTATACCTCCCCAAACATTAATTGACCATTTATTTTGATGGTCCACCTGACGAATCCAATGTGGATTTTCGGTTGAATAATAGTGCATATTATGTTTGTTAACCAAGCCGTTGCTTTTAAAAGTTGCTTCATCTGGAAACAGCACCCTATCTACAAAACCTGGATTGTCCCAAATTGTATTTAAAAACCAAATTGAAAACTCTTGTCGTTGGACGTAATCGCGATCATACAGTTCTTGGTGTAATTCAATGTGGTAGGCATGATATTTATGTTGTTTCAGAATCCGTTTAATACTAGTGCGTTCAATATCAGTAGCTCTCTCAATTTCCCTGGTACTTGTGTGTGGATTTTCTTGCACTGTTAATAAAACTGTCAAACTATTATCTTCATTGGTAACTGGTTTATTAATTACTTTACGTTTCTTAAAAGCAACATTGCCTGTTTCTTGAAACCTCTCTAATAAACTTGCAAAAGCTTCAGGTCTTGGTTTTTTTTCGGCATCGGGATATCGTACCGCATAAACTCTGCTTGCTAGTAAAAAGTTTTTTTGACACTCGCCCAACAAAAAAGTCATGTTTATCAACTCTGGAGTACTCAAACTCATTGTTGCTTAACAATTTCTCGGCTTATCGTCAAGAAACAATGGTAATTGATGCCAATTCTCTGACACTTTGCGGTTTTGACAAGAATGTCAATCTTTCTTTCCATTTATGATTATATCATGGCCTCCTTATATTATAGGTACTCAATTTAAGCAACGTAAATAATACCGTTTCTGTTAGAATGAGTAAATTTTGGTTTCACGGTTAATTTACTAAAAAACTGTTGGTTAGAAAGATATCAAATAGGGTATTTTCTGAAAGCTGGCGATGTTATCTTTAATATGACAGTAAAATATATGGGGTGATCCATTTAAAAAAATTCAATCCAAGGTAAATTTGCAAAACTTAACCACCCTGTATAACAGTGAATAATTTTGAACGACTTACAAGCGATTATTGTAATCCTAGATACAATACATTTTATACAATATTTGGTTTTTCCATACCTGCTTCAATTGTTTTCAAAAAATGGCCGGAGTATAACCCTTTTTTCCACTTTAACCTCGTCCCATTCCCTTGGTATAAATTTTAGACCCAACAAACCTCATATCAAAATGATCGTAACGAATAGGAGAATCAACTAAAATAATAATATACCGGGTGTCCCATTTAAAAAAACACAACTTTGGTTCACCACGAACTTTTCAGACCACCCTGTATAATGGGTATAATTTTAAAACACAGCGTTCTTGACTATCAATCATATCCCAAAAATGTTTTTTCAAATTCCTCTCCGTTTGCCCACAATCGTCCACCCCATCTTGGTTGCACCACCCTGTATATATGCAGTGCAGATTTTCAGTAGACCAATAATGGATATTATGCATGTTTATCCTACCGTCAAAGTAGCTTCGTCGGGCCATAGAATCTGTGATAAGAAATTTCGGTTCTTATGAAGCATGCCTAACATCCAGTGACAATAATTTAATCTTTGATCGAAATCTTCATAATTCAAGGCCTGGTCACAGATTAATAACCAATCAGATACTGCACTCCTGGAATTTTCATTCATAAACGTGTTTAATCGAACGCCATTACCTGGGCGGAGAACACATATATATATATATATATATATATATATATATATATATATATATATATATATATATATATATATATATATATATATATATATATATATATATATATATATATATATATATATATATATATATATATATATATATATATATATATATATATATATATATATATATATATATATATATATATATATATATATATATATATATATATATATATATATATATATATATATATATATATATATATATATATATATATATATATATATATATATATCAAATATATACGAGTCAGTCAGTAGTTTTAAGTATGTATATACTGTACTGTCACATATATGTAGAACAAATTTTAAGTGTATATGTCCCATTTGTGAATGGATTAAAAAAATTTACCTTCTTAGTTTTAGTGACCTGTATTAGAATCCACTGATGAAGGCATGTTGCCAAAACGTTTGGGAATAAAAGAAAAAAAAAATAAATTAAAATGATTTCCGAAGAATAAACAAGTTTTATTTTTCAAAAAGATAATTTAGACCAAAAACCCAAGAAAATCTCCTAAGTATATATATATATATATATATATATATATATATATATATATATATGTATATATATATATATATATATATATATATATATATATATATATATATATATATATATATATATATATATATATATATATATATATATATATATATATATATATATATATATATATATATATATATATATATATATATATATATATATATATATATATATATATATATATATATATATATATATATATATATATATATATATATATATATATATATATATATATATATATATATATATATATATATATATATATATATATATATATATATATATATATATATATATATATATATATATATATATATATATATATATATATATATATATATATATATATATATATATATATATATATATATATATATATATATATATATATATATATATATATATATATATATATATATATATATATATATATATATATATATATATATATATATATATATATATATATATATATATATATATATATATATATATATATATATATATATATATATATATATATATATATATATATATATATATATATATATATATATATATATATATATATATATATATATATATATATATATATATATATATATATATATATATATATATATATATATATATATATATATATATATATATATATATATATATATATATATATATATATATATATATATATATATATATATATATATATATATATATATATATATATATATATATATATATATATATATATATATATATATATATATATATATATATATATATATGTATATATATATATATATATATATATGTATATATATACGTATATATATATATATATATATATATATGTATATATATATATATATATATATATATATATATATATATATATATATATATATATATATATATATATATATATATATATATATATATATATATATATATATATATATATATATATATATATATATATATATATATATATATATATATATATATATATATATATATATATATATATATATATATATATATATATATATATATATATATATATATATATATATATATATATATATATATATGTATATATATATATATATATATATATATATATATATATATATATATATATATATATATATATATATATATATATATGTTAATTTTTACTCCTTCACGGATGGAAAAATACAATGTGTTTTCATTCCGGGTGTACATCCGTTCACTACTGTCGTTCTGAAAAGAACAGTTTTGCTGACGTTTCGCCAAAATCACATTTGGCATTTTCGAAGCTTCCTTTCTCGCGTCCGAATAGAGACTGAAGTGTTGGTGACTGCGACGCTTCCTTTTATACCCCCACTCGGGGCCGAAGGTTATATCTGCGCAGGCGTTGGTCGTTATTTATGTTTTCCGGATGGTGCTGTTGTTGTTGCGCTAATTGCCCTTGAGTTTTTGCGATTTTAGATTTGTCGATTATTGTCTTCCATACTGTTGGTAGTTTTAATGATTCGTCCCTTTTATTTAAATCACCTTGCTTTTCAATTTCTATGGCTTCTCGGATTATTCTGGTCTTATAATGTTCTATATTGGCAATCTCCCTACACCCATCGAAATTTATTTTATGGCCGGTTTCCTGATGATGTTGGAATAAAGCTGAGGTTGTTTGTTTATTTCTGATGCTGAGTTTATGCTCTTCCACTCTTGCTGATATTCGCCTGTTAGTTTGCCCTACGTACAACTTTTCACAGTCCTGGCACAGAATACTGTACACTCCGTGGTTTTCCAGTTTGATTTTATCTTTTGGGTTTCCGAGTAGTTTACCTATAGTTGTTTGTGGCTTGTGTATTGTTTGTATGTTGTGTTTCCTCAGAATTCTTCCGATTCTGTCTGTTGTGCCTTTTACATATGGTAAGACTACTCATTGCTTTCCTGGTTCATATTTTTTGTTGTTCGTTGTTCGGGAAACTTGTGCATTAATAGCTTTCTCTATGGTGCGATTTGTGTAGCCATTTTTCTTTAAAGCACTAAATATTACCTTAAGTTCGTTTTGTCTCGTCCGTGTTTCAGTTAGTCGCACGGATCTAGATATTAGAGTATTTGCCACAGCTTGAATTTGTGCTGAGTGATGATGTGATTTTGCATTTAAATATCTGTCTGTATGTGTTGGTTTTCTATACACGGTGTATTCGAAATGTCCGTTATGTAGTTTTGTGACCAAAACATCTAAAAATGGTAGTTTGTTGTTTTCCTCTAACTCTAGAGTAATTTTCAATCCACCACCAGAATACAATTTACTCTAGAGTTAGAGGAAAACAACAAACTACCATTTTTAGATGTTTTGGTCACAAAACTACATAACGGACATTTCGAATACACCGTGTATAGAAAACCAACATATACAGACAGATATTTAAATGCAAAATCACATCATCACCCAGCACAAATTCAAGCTGTGGCAAATACTCTAATATCTAGATCCGTGCGACTAACTGAAACACAGACGACATAAAACGAACTTAAGGTAGTATCTAGTGCTTTAAAGAAAAATGGCTACACAAATCGCACCTTAGAGAAAGCTATTAATGCACAAGTTTCCCGAACAACGAACAACAAAAAATATGAAAGGAAAGCAACGAGTAGTCTTACCATATGTAAAAGGCACAACAGACAGAATCGGAAGAATTCTGAGGAAACACTACATACAAACAATACACAAGCCACAAACAACTATAGGTAAACTACTCGGAAACCCAAAAGATAAAATCAAACTGGAAAACCACGGAGTGTACAGTATTCCGTGCCAGGACTGTGAAAAGTTGTACGTAGGGCAACCTAACAGGCGAATATCAGCAAGAGTGGAAGAGCATAAACTCAGCATCAGAAATAAACAAACAACCTCAGCTTTATTCCTGCATCATCAGGAAACCGGCCATAAAATTAATTTCGATGGGTGTAGGGAGATTGCCAATATAGAACATTATAAGACCAGAATAATCCGAGAAGCCATGGAAATTGAAAAGCAAGGTGATTTAAATAAAAGGGACGAATCATTAAAACTACAAACAGTATGGAAGACAATAATCGACAAATCTAAAATCGCAAAAACTCAAGCCGCATCCGGAAAACATAAATAACGACCAACGCCTACGCAGATATAACCTTCGGCCCCGAGTGGGGGTATAAAAGGAAGCGTCGCAGTCACCAACACTTCAGTCTCTATTCGGACGCGAGAAAGGAAGCTTCGAAAATGCCAAATGTGATTTTGGCGAAACGTCAGCAAAACTGTTCTTTTCAGAACGACAGTAGTGAACGGATGTACACCCGGAATGAAAACACATTATATATACATAATATGTATATATACATATATATATATACATATATATATATATATATATATATATATATATATATATATATATATATATATATATATATATATATATATATATATATATATATATATATATATATATATATATATATATATATATATATATATATATATATATATATATATATATATATATATATATATATATATATATATATATATATATATATATATATATATATATATATATATATATATGTATATATATATATATATATATATATATATATATATATATATATATATATATATATATATATATATATATATATATATATATATATATATATATATATATATATATATATATATATATATATATATATAAAAATACTAAATTAGTGGGGATGCAGTCAAAGAAAACCAAAGGCCTAGTTCAAAAGATGAACCCTTTATTGTATAGTCAAGCTTTCGGGATTATTTACCCCTTCTTCAGGACATTTCTACAAAAAATTTTAGAAAAAGAAAACCACGTTAGTAACTAATTCTAGAATTTTGGTTTTTTTTATATAACTCACCAATGTGGGTTTAAAATAAAAGCAAGATTGCATTCCATCAAACAAGAATTTATGTAATGTCTATTCTAAAACAAACCATCACACTTTGGAACATTTAAATTACGAAAATATTGTTATTTAACTGTTATTACATGATTAAAAATTAAAAAAAAAAATTGAGGGATTATTGAAAACGAACGTTCATGAGGAACGCCATTATGTTACTTAAAACAGGTTGTGTTGTCGTATAAAACGATTTAATTTTTAAGATGATGAAATTACAAGGAAAACAAGGTGTGTAATAAGGATAGAGAATTGTTTTGTTAGATGTAAGCGACAAAGAAAGGAGAGAACTATACGACTGAACGTCGGTTACTCTGAACACGCGAAAGGTGATGGAGTGTTGCCTACATTAAGTGAAGGGCTATATACTGCCCAACGCAGTTTTAATCTCTACTAAATTTAAATAAATATATTTGAACATGAGAAGAACAAAAAATTAGTTAATGCTTTTTTTGTGCCTAATTATCTGTTATGGAAACATAATTTTATTATTAAATGATGGAAGGGAGATTTAAGGAGTTATATTAAGTTCTATTTTTTTATCATTATAAAAATTTTTGAAACAAAGTAGAGGGACGGAAAACAGAGAGAAACTCTTTCACTCGTCAGGGGCGGGAGCGTCCAAGCACTGGTATTTGTTTTTATGTAATTTTAGGATGTAGCTGTAAATGGTACTCAGACCTTGAGTATCACTTTTTTTATTCATCACTGGATCCTGTGAAATTATGTGAATCATCTCTAAGAACGTGCGTTTGTAATATGATGAGGCTCTGTCAAGAATCTCAACATTATTCCAGTTAAGAGAATGGTTGTTATTAATAAAGTGTTCACTCAGTGCACAGGACGGTACCCCTCTCCGACAGTCACTTTTATGAGATGTGATTCTGCCCTTAAGGCTCCTAGACGTTTGCCCTATGTATACTAATTCACATTCGTTACAAGGAATTCTGTATACTACATTGTGGTTTTCAAGAGAGGACAAAGGTGTTTTAGTTTTTGTGAAGAGAAGAGATAAAGTCTTTTGTTGTTTTCTCGCTATTTTCACATCTGTATCTTTAAAAATATTGATCAATTTATTAGTGAGATTATCTATGTATGGAAGAGAGAAAAAACGTTGTGATGTATGAGGAGAAATATCATCTTGAGTCGACAATTGTATATTTATGTTACTAGGTGTGTTAACAGAAGAATGAGAAAGTAGTGGACTTGGATGAAAGTTAGGATCTCTAAAATTATCAGTTATGTTGTGTTCAGTTTGGAACAAAATTTTTAGCACTAGCTTTATTAATAACAACCATTCTCTTAACTGGAATAATGTTGAGATTCTTGACAGAGCCTCATCATATTACAAACGCACGTTCTTAGAGATGATTCACATAATTTCACAGGATCCAGTGATGAATAAAAAAAGTGATACTCAAGGTCTGAGTACCATTTACAGCTACATCCTAAAATTACATAAAAACAAATACCAGTGCTTGGACGCTCCCGCCCCTGACGAGTGAAAGAGTTTCTCTCTGTTTTCCGTCCCTCTACTTTGTTTCAAAAATTTTTATAATGATAAAAAAATAGAACTTAATATAACTCCTTAAATCTCCCTTCCATCATTTAATAATAAAATTATGTTTCCATAACAGATAATTAGGCACAAAAAAAGCATTAACTAATTTTTTGTTCTTCTCATGTTCAAATATATTTATTTAAATTTAGTAGATTAAAACTGCGTTGGGCAGTATATAGCCCTTCACTTAATGTAGGCAACACTCCATCACCTTTCGCGTGTTCAGAGTAACCGACGTTCAGTCGTATAGTTCTCTCCTTTCTTTGTCGCTTACATCTAACAAAACAATTCTCTATCCTTATTACACTCCTTGTTTTCCTTGTAGTTTCATCATCTTAAAAATTAAATCGTTTTATACGACAACACAACCTGTTTTAAGTAACATAATGGCGTTCCTCATGAACGTTCGTTTTCAATAATCCCTCAATTTTTTTTTTAATTTTTAATCATGTAATAACAGTTAAATAACAATATTTTCGTAATTTAAATGTTCCAAAGTGTGATGGTTTGTTTTAGAATAGACATTACATAAATTCTTGTTTGATGGAATGCAATCTTGCTTTTATTTTAAACCCACATTGGTGAGTTATATAAAAAAACCAAAATTCTAGAATTAGTTACTAACGTGGTTTTCTTTTTCTAAAATTTTTTGTAGAAATGTCCTGAAGAAGGGGTAAATAATCCCGAAAGCTTGACTATACAATAAAGGGTTCATCTTTTGAACTAGGCCTTTGGTTTTCTTTGACTGCATCCCCACTAATTTAGTATTTTTCTGCTTAATTAGTCAGTCACGACTAGGATTCACTCTTTATATATATATATATATATACATATATATATATATATATATATATATATATATATATATATATATATATATATATATATATATATATATATATATATATATATATATATATATATATATATATATATATATATATATATATATATATATATATATATATATATATATATATATATATATATATATATATATATATATATATATATATATATATATATATATATATATATATATATATATGTGTGTGTGTGTTTCCCATTTTCGTATTTGGAAAATACTTGTTGACAATTTATTATACCCATATCATATCCAAAGGGTTCAAGCACTACTGCCGCGTGATTTTCCACTGCGTCGAAATTTCTGCCGATGGTTTTTAGGAAAACTTGCTGAAAATCCTTTATTTGATAACAAAATACTCTTTACTGATGAAGCTAATTTTTCCCGCAGTTCCATTCGAGATTTCCATAATAATCATGTATGAGCAGAAGAAAACCCACACGCAATTACTGAGGCCCATCATCAGGAGCAGTTTTCCGTGAATGTGTGGACTGGAATAGTTGGAGATTTCCACATAGGACCGTTCTTCCTTCCAGGACAACTGATGGACTATCCTACCGCCACTTTCTTGAAAACGATTTTCCAATTTTGCTCGAGGATGTACCTCTTTTATTAAGAGAAGAAATGTGGTACATGCATGATGCATGTGCTCCTATACATTTTAGCATTCATGGTAGGGAATTTCTAAATGAGACGTTTACCAATCGCCGGATAGGATGTGCACGAACTCAATCTTGGCCTCCCAGGTCCCCTGATTTAAATAGTTTAGACTATTTTTTGTGGGGGCACTTCAAGACTTTACTTTATACGACACCGGTTCAAACTGTAGAAGAACTAAGGCAAAAAATTTACCATAACCATAAGAAATACTCCTGAAATTTTTGAAAGGGTTTGCCAGTCCATGAGAAATAGAATTGAAGCCCGTATTCTAGCAGAAGGAGGGCATTTTCAACAATTGTTGTGATAATTAAATTAAATATTAGTTTATTTTTTGCATAGAAGTTGTCAAAACTTGTAAGATTTTTTTTTAGTTTTCATGCATTGCAAAATCGCTAAAATTTCATGTGGCAGTTTGCAGGTAAGATGTGTTTTTGTCTAATTTTTATTAAATTAAAGTCAATCGATTAAAATAGCCACTACTACAATTCAAGTTTAATTCAAAAAACGTACTAGTAAGTATTATTTTGAGTACTGAGTCGAAAACGAATATTTCATTACCATTAGATTTTAGAGATTTTGCCATGCATTAAAATTGTTTTTACTCTTTTACGCCAAAACATTTCGTCGGGCGAAAAAATGTCAAGAATTTAAATTTGTTGCAAAATAAATGAGGATTTCAAAAATAATTTTCATTTCCGGAAAAAGCAGTGCCGTACCATATTTTTTTAGAAAAATCTTCAGTCTACATCCTGTACGGACGTCACTGGTAGAAATATTAAAAAATCTTCTAAGGATAGTAATTACGCCCCCTAGCGGTCATCTTAGAAACATAAAAATTGTTTTCAAAATTTGCTCGTGGCCACTTGGGTTATACAATTTTTTACCGCAAGTTTCTACAATGAGTGGTTTCCGAGTTACAGCCGCTTACCTCGCTTATTTGTCCATTTTGTAGAATAATATGATGGCTAACAAAAAGCGATAATTATTTTGCTGTTTTCTATTTAGTTTTAAAGAATAATGTGTAGTTTCTTTTTTGAATAAAATAACACCTAAGCTTCATTAAGAAGTCATAGAAAATAAGCTTCAAACATTTAAACCGCTAAAAACCTTTTTTTTCTGTGTTAAAGGCTTTAAGGGAAGCTTTAAAAAAGGCAGTAACCGGTTTCTTAAAGGTGGGATCTCTGAGCTGTATAACTGCTTTAAGATCAAGAATATTTTAAAGTGGTGTTTACAGCTGGCATGTTGTAGCAAAACATTATAAATGTGGTAGCTTTTGACACATTCATAAAGTTAATAAAATAAATATTAAAAAGAAAAATCTTTTATTTATAAATTATTGAACTGAAAAATAAAAAATAATGAAATTTACATAAACCCAGAACCTTTAAAAACAAGTGACGTCTCACGCCTCAAGCTTTTAAGAAAATATTTAAATTTTCAAAAGTTCTGTGTTCATGTAAGTTTAATTATTTTTTACTTTTCAGTTCATAGTTCATGAATGAAAGTTTTTTAAAAAATATTTTTGAACATTTATTTTATTTTGTACTTTTTAGCATTATTTTGTATCCACCCACTAAAAAACACTCACAATTGGACATCATAATAATGAATAGTCATCGGGTTTATGTATGTATTTCAAATCTCAGTCAATTCCGATAACGGGAACTGTTTTTTTACGTTTATTTTATTTTGTACTACTTAGCCTTTACACACCCTGTATAAGACGTTCACGATTGAATACCATAATATTGTAATGTCATCGGGTTTATGTATGTATACCAAATCTCAGTCAATTCCGTTAACGGGAACTGTTTCAAAAGTTACTTGCAAGATTTGACCCAAACATACTAGTGAACTTAAAAAAAAAAACTTTTAAAAATGTTTATTGGGAATGTAGTTCAGAAATAGAACTTTTTGTGGCTATCTATAGGGTGTCCCAAATTTAACTAAACACATGGGGGTCTCAGAAACCGTAAGATATACGAAGTTGGTTAAATTAGGGTAAAGTTGCATATTTGTGGGCTTAACCACTTAGAAATTTACGAAAATCTTAGTACTTTTTATATATTTAAAATTTTTAATAAATTTAAAAATAAAATTGAAAATCCGACATTTGTCTTTGAAGAACCATCATCAACTTTATTTTTTTGAATACGACCCTGGATTAGTAACCACATTTTTACATAGACCTTGACCTCTTTAAATCAACGATATATAACATGTAAATATTCGGGATGCTCGGCAATGTATGGAAGTCACGTACTATTACTAGAAAAACAAAACTACACATTTAACATTAATCTGGAAGCAAACCGCTGAATCTGAACATTGGCTCCTAATTTTTGTCAACAAATATCATAGGCAGATATTCCACATATACAGACCAGAACACATTACCAACGAAGAACTTCTAAAAATCGCCAATCAGGATTAACACTAAGCACTGAAAATGGAAGTGTATTGGTCACATACTTAGAAGAGAAGGCGACAACTTCAGACAAGCAGAACCCACAGGATTCAAGGCGTAGAGGATCCCCATAACCTGGAGAAGAACCATCTGAAGCGAAATTAAGATGTTCGGTAAATCGTAAAACCAAGTAAAAAAACATGGCCGCCGACAGGACCAGATGGCGTACTTTTCTCGAGGCTGTATGCTTCAGCTAGGAGTTACAGGATTATATATAATATTTATATATAATCACATTATATTTTGCTGACGTTTTCGATGCCTAAATTACATCATAATTGCATTTTTTCTTCAATACGGCCCTGTTTTCAAATAATGATTTATTAACGGGCGTAACTTAAATTATTTTAAAACTATTTAAAACAAATATTTATTAGATCAAAATATTTAATTAATGACTAACTTAAATTTAAATATTCGTGTTATTTGCTACTTCTTTAACATACACATACAACATACCCCATATTTTTCGTTTACACAACATAAGCATAACACCTTCATAAAAATCAACCACTAAAAAAAGGTCATCAAAAGCGATTAAAAATGAGATAATGTGTTATAAAATTATATATTTTGCTCTTGGTTTTTAACTTTAGAGGGACATTTTGCCCCTTTCCCCTAAATACGTCCAACAGACATAATGAACACTCCTAAACTGTAGAAAATCGAGAACAAAATCAAGAGTTCAGAGTTCAAGGAAGAGCTTCATGGAGAGTGTGGATTGGCATGTGGCATAACAAAATTATATACCAAATAATACAATTTGTTTTTGTAAATGCGAAAAATAATTAATAAACGCACAGAAGGAGATCGAAGTATGTTTTATTATATTTTGTAGTCAAAGTTGGTTGTAGTCAAGATTTTAGTAGATCTTAAGTAGTTATTATAATTTAGGTCTAAGTAAAATAGCATTAAGTTTGTGATGTAATTATTACAAAAAAAAAAAGATTTTATGTTAAATATTATTTGCATTGCCTTTATAATAATGGTTAATTGTTTTTAAAAAAATGTCTTATACAGCGTGTGCGTAGATTTGGGTAACATATGGACAACTTCGTTATTTGTGATTTAGGCGAAAAAGTTATTCTTCATAAAAAGTTTTGCTTATCTCAAAAATAAGATTCACCTAAAAACGAATGCCATTTTATATAGAGGGTACGAAACAAATATCAAAATAGAAGTTTTCAAAACAGAAAAAAAAAAATTCCTTTTTGTGAGAAAGTTGGTAAAAGTTTTTGGACAATAAATTCACTATTAATTTTCTCAAAGACTAAGTCCACTATCACAAAACTTCTAAAAGCTTTTTGACTATGTTTGCAGGCTCCTTAATTGAGATGTCTCAGAAAATAAAAATTCAAAATTTTTTCGTTTTGCAAACTTCTATTGTATTATTTCGTACCCTCTACACAAAATTACATTTTTTTAAAATCAATCTTATTTTCCAGATATGCAAAGTTTTTTTGAGGAAAAATTTTTCGCCTTAAATTACAAATAAAAAAAGTTGTTTATATGTTAACCATTTTCGACTTATTGACCATTAAATTAACTAAAAACTACACCTCGTACAACAAAACTTTAAATGACTGAGATATTTTCATGCTCTTTAATTTGGCTAGCTTAGAAAATTTGATTTCCCAATTTTTTTGTTTTACTTGTTTTTGCGTATTTTTTTTGCAAGCAAACTTACTTTTTTAATAATCAACATTTATCTGTGGAATAATCTTTTTTGAAAAAAGCAATGACTACAAAGTTTTTTATATATTACGTAAATCCACGTACACGCTATGTAATGTTAATAAGAATGATGCACTGTTGATGTACTTCAGGTTTCAAAACGTCAGCAAAGTATGTTGTGTGTCGCATCGTTGATTTGGAAAAGTCAAGGGCTATTTAAAAATACGCTCCAGAGCCGTATTTAAAAAAATTAAGATGATGATGGTTCCTGAAAGTCGAGACATTTAAATTTGACTATGTCATTTTATAAAAGATAAAAAGTGCCAAAGTTAAAGTATCGTTAATTTTGTATTCCGTTTGTGAATAACGTCAGGAAAAAATATAATATTTTGATGTTTTGTTTTTTTTGCGGATATTTCCGAAGTGCTCGGATTTTCTTAAATTTGGAACCAGCAGTTAATTTAGCCCAGAAATACGCAATTTTGCCCTAATTTAACAGACTTCGTATCTCTTACGGTTTCTGAGTCCCTCATGCATTTAGTCGAATTGGGACACCCTCTATGAGGTATCCAAATAAAAGTGAACATTCCTTATAACTTCTTTTTTTTTTATAAAAATGGACGAAAATGTTCAAAAATATTATCAGCGAAACAACTAAACATCGAATTAAAAATATATAGTGTAAAATTTTTTTTTGTATGTTCCAAAAAGTTTTAGACCTATTTTGTATTAATACACCGTATGCCTGTCTCCACTAATTGTTTTACAGATATTCACGTTTGAAAATTAACAATTTCTAACATTGAAAGACTGTAAAATCTAAACGGTTCGACCTAGGGCAAAACGAATTACACATTCTCATCTCAGTTTTTTATTGAATTTTTATAGCCATCAATTTACAGATAATCAGGTCTAGACAGAAGTATCTATAAAAGGGACTCCATAAGTAAGACAATAAAAATCTAAGCTACAAATGTGAACTTGTTTTAGTCGTACCCTGCCAATTGGAAAATATCAATTATTTACAAAATAAGTCTAGCGCTTCTCGTAGAATCCAAAAATACAATAAAAATCATACCATTCTATTTAAAAATAAGCTAAAAAATTTTTTTATTCGATACTAAATTGTTTCGTTGGTAAAATTTATGAATGATCCATACAAATTCATAAAAGTTTCATATTTAACAATTTTTTTCATAAACTTGACTGGATCGGTACTTGATGAAAATCTATTATCAACATTGTAAATAAATAACTTTAAACTGTTTTAGATTTTCACTTTTATTCACAACTTGTGACATATGTTTCGCTAACACCACAGTTTCGTCAGACAAACGGTATTTAAACTAACAGTTTGCTAAATGAGCTTGATTTTTATAAAACATATTTCTAGGTAAAGACTTTTATGGCCTACGACAGTCCTAAATAACATCTGGACGGAAATTTCTAACAAAATAAGTTTAAAAGAGGTGAATTATTCATATCTAAATGGTCGTTTAAGAGATACTGGGTGTTTTTACGGTTATTAATTTCCATAGACTCTAAAAGTGACAATTTTTTACTTTCGTTCATTGTACGTAATTTTTCAAAATTTTCATTTAAAGCATGGTTATTTGGTAACAAATGTTCGACGTATGTTGCATCTGTTTTATTTTTAATAAAACATCTTTTATGCTCTGCTAGTTTATGTTTAAAAGTTCTCCCAGTCTGGCCTTTATACACTTTTGGGCATGATCCACAGTTTAATTTATAAATTCCGGACTTATTATTTTTCTTTGTTATTTTTTATAAATTTACTTAGATTATTATTTGTTTTAAATGCAATTTTAATGTTCTTTTTACGCAGTATAGAAGCTACCTTTTCTGTAGGTTTACCGATATAAGTAAGTATCTTATATTTATTTTCTTTTTTGGGTGGTACAGATATGAATAATTCACCTCTTTTACTTTTACATCAAGTACCGATCCAGTCAAGTTTATGAAAAAGATTGTTAAATATGAAACTTTTGTGAATTTGTATGGATCATTCATAAATATTACCAACGAAACAATTTAGTATCGAATAAAAATTTTTTTTAGCTTATTTTTAAATAGAATGGTATGATTTTTATTGCATTTTTGGATTCTACGAGAAGCGCTAGACATATTTTGTAAATTGATATTTAAAATTTAAAAATCCGATGTCTCGTCTTTCAGGAACCATCATCATCTTAATTTTTTTAAATACGGCTCTGGAGCGTATTTTTAAATAGCCCTTGACTTTTCCAAATCAACGATGCGACACACAACATACTTTGCTGACGTTTTGAAACCTGAAGTACTTCAACAGTGCATCATTCTTTTCTGTAATACGACTGTTATTTTTAGCGAGTGTTGAATTTAACATTATACAGCGTGTACGTGGATTTAGGTAATATATAAAAAACTTTGTGGTCATTGCTTTTTTCTAAAAAAATAATTACACAGATATAGGTTGATCATTAAAAAAATAAGTTTGCTTGCAAAAAAAAATACGCGAAAGCAAGTAAGTAAAACAAAAAAATTGGGAAATCAAATTTTCTAAGCTAGCGAAATTAGAGAGCATAAAAATATCTCAGTCATTTAAAGTTTTGCTGTACGAGGTGTAGTTTTTAGTTAATTTAACATATGGACAACTTTTTTATTTGTAACTTAAGGCGAAAAATTTTTCCTGAAAAAAACTTTGCATATCTGGAAAATAAGATTGATTTAAAAAAAAATGTAATTTTAAGTACAGGGTACGAAATAATACAATAGAAGTTTGCAAAACAAAAAAATTTTTTAATTTTCATTTTCTGAGACATCTCAATTAAGGAGCCTGCAAATATAGTCAAAAAGCTTTTCGAAGTTTTTTGATAGTGGACTTAGTCTTTGAGAAAATTAATAGTGAATTTATTGTCCAAAAACTTCTATATAAAAATGCGGTTACTAATCCAACAAAATAAGTTTAAAAGAGGTGAATTATTCATATCTAAATGGTCGTTTAAGAGATACTGGGTGTTTTTACGGTTATTAATTTCCATAGACTCTAAAAGTGACAATTTTTTACTTTCGTTTATTGTATGTAATATTTCAAAACTTTCATTTAAAGCATGGTTATTAGCTAACAAATGTTCGGCGTATGTTGAATCTGTTTTATTTTCAATCTTTTATGCTCTGCTAGTTTATGTTTAAAAGTTCTCCCAGTCTGGCCTTTATACACTTTTAGGCATGATCCACAGTTTAATTTATAAACTCCGGACTTATTATTTTTCTTTGTTATTTTTTATAAATTTACTTAGATTATTATTTGTTTTAAATGCAATTTTAATGTTTTTTTTTTTTATGCAGTATAGAAGCTACCTTTTCTGTATGTTTACCGTTTATAAGTAAGTATCCTATATTTATTTTCTTCTTTGGGTGGTACAGGGTAAATTTCTGAAAGTGTTTTTTTAATAATTTTTTATTCGAAATATTGTCCATTATTTTGGCATCATGTCCGTTAATAACTGCTATTTGTTTAATTCTTTTTGAAAATAATCTTTGTAAGGTATATTAATTAAGCTGTGTATCATGCTACAAAATCCTGCTAATTCTCGTGCTAATGGCTGCATGATGGTGTGTCGGTATGTGTAGGTTTGAAAAAATTGAAAATTCGTGTTTATTTGCTACCTTTGTTATGTTCAAATTTAAAAATTTTATAGAGTTATTAGTTTCTATTTCGAAAGTAAATTGTATATTTTTGTGTATGGTATTTAAATCTTTTAAAAATATGTTAAGCTGGCTCATCGTGCCAGTAAAACAGACCAATACATCGTCTACGTATCTATACACATACCGACACAACCATCATTAATAAATCAATGCACCCATTAGCACAAAAATTATCAGGATTTCATAGCATGATGCACAGAAAACATATAAAGAAAAAACAAATAAAAATAATAAATCCGGAGTTTATAAATTAAACTGTGAATCATGCCCAAAAGTGTATATAGGCCAGACTGGGAGAACTTTTAAACAGAGACTAGCAGGGCATAAAAGAAGTTTTATTAAAAATAAAACAGATTCAAGATATGCCGAACATTTATTAGATAATAACCATGCTTTCGATGAAAATTTTGAAAAATTACATACAATAAACAAAAGTAAAAAATTGTCACTTTTAGAGTCTATGGAAATTAATAAACGTAAAAACACCCAGTGTCTCTTAAACGACTATTTAGATATGAATAATTCACCTCTTTTGTTAGACATTTCAGTCTAGATGTTATTTAGGACTCTCGTAGGCGATAAAAGTATTTACCTAGAAATATGTTTCATAAAAATCAAGCTCATTTAGCAAATTGTTAGTTTAAATATCGTTTGTCTGACGAATCTACACTGTCAGCGAAATATATGTCACAATTTGTGAATAAAAGTGAAAATCTAAAACAGTTTAAAATTTCTTTCATCTTTATAAAGAAAGGGGTTCTAAAGAATGTCCACTTTATTATGCATGAGGGAGCGTTGTAAGAAATATGTACTAATAATTTTACCAGTGGAAACTACATGTAATAAAACGGGGACTTATAAAAGCGAAAGCCGACAAAAGTTTATATCGTTTAACAAATAGTTATCTTTTATTTACTATTTTCTCCAAAAATACTACACCTGGGCCAATTCTCGAACAAAAGCTCCCTTAACAGCATTTATATTAGAATTTAACGGAAATAGAAAAATCCCAAATATTAGCAACATGATTCCGTTGTAATAAACAATTCCCACCTCTTAGTCGACAATTCATCCAAACCAAAACTAATTTACTCCCCCCTCTAAAGATCTGAAATCACATAATTTTGATAATTTTATCCCACCCCTGATAACACCACTTAAATTTAATCCTTATATCAACTCTTACCTATTAAGAAATTAATAGCAGTATCAAAAGTACCATTATTTGAGAGTTCACACAATACCAAAGAGTACAAAACTGATGTATAATCTCTCACTTCTTCTTTGACGTTACCTAGTTGGTCTCGAATCCAATTTATCTCATTACTGATTAAATAATGCAATTCCGGTACAGATCCAATTGCTTCAATCATGCATGACAATGACTCAGTTCCTAAAAATTATTACATGTATTAGTATTACATTTCGTATGATTAGGCATTGTGTAGAACTTCAAAATAACAAATACCTTTCTTATGATAATCAAATTCGTCAAGAGAATAATTAAATCCGTAAAGAAATAATAAACTATAAAAAGTGAAATAAATATTTTTTTAATGTGATTAACAACTAACTAAAACAAAGCCCCAAAACCAAAATTTTTCCTTAATATATTGAGAATGAGAAGGAAATGATTTTCAATAATTTTATTTTAGAAAAAAAACCTATTTAGTTATTGGTTTTCTTGTACACACAAACAGTGTTTAAGTTAATTCTTCTTTTCTATTTTTTATTTTACTCGCTAATTGGTGACAAACCACTTAAAATCTATACAACTTTAATCAATATTTTCTGTGTCAGACGTCGCTTTTCCTTAATTTAAGTAGTTTCTTTTAATGAAAAACCTATTTAGTTTTGGTTTTCTGGTACGTAGAAACATCTTAATTTATGTTAATTCTACTTTGGTATGTTTTACGTAGATTTAAACTACATGATTTAAAAAAATCTGATTTTAAAATTGTTTTTGTTCTTTTTAACTACGGAAATTTTTACAGACATTCTTGCAAGCATGCTGCTTATATGTGCTGACAAGTGAAATGACACAAATGTTTGATAAGACATTTATATATAAATTGCGCTGAACGCCAGGCTTATTCATGCAACAGTTTTTTTTGCCCAGTATTAAAGCACAGAGCTCTTCTTAAGAAAAAAACACAATCAACATGTCAAGCAGCAGAAGCAACAGCACCAAAGTTCTAGAGTGGTTGTGGAGTGAGGCTGTCCGAAAAACTGAACTAGTAAGTAGATTACTTAAAACAAATGAAGAATACCAAATTCATATTCGTTCACTTAAAAAAACATTTTTACTTATTAAAAAATGTTTAAAAAATAAGTAATGTCTTGGTAGTTATAGTGAAGTGGAAACTATTTATCTATTTTAAAACATTTTTTACATAAATTCAAATTTCAATTAAAAAATAAAAGTCTACTAAAATGGAAGTTATTATGGAAAGATGTAGATTCGTGTTTTAATGAGCGTATTAAAACGGGGATTATTAACAATTTAAAGATGAAGGAACCCAGAGATTACAAAGTGCTTCTGATAGTTTCTCTAAAAAGATTAAAAATTAACTTGAAAATTCTATAATTAAATTGAATGTTGCATTTTCAGGATTATTTATAAAACCTCAAAATTTAGAAACATCAGTGAAACATTTCTCAACGAATAACTCACAAATTGAACAAACTACAAATTTGACTGAATGGTGTAAGTCGAACGTGACTGATAAAATACTGGTAAAACTTGAGGAGTTCGAAGAACGAGATAAGTGGTTATATAAAAGTAAATATTAATTCTTTCAACCCGATAAACGTGGGTTTGTCCACTTTCATACAGTTGCAGATTACATACAAAGAATTAGGAGTGTTATCAATATTAAAAATAAAAACTTTTATTGCTTTTTGTGGTCTGTCATGTGTGGTATATGTGATCCATAAAAGGTAAAAACGTTTCACGTTCTTCATCTTATGAATATTTGAGTCAGTTTTTAAAATATGACGGAATTTCATTTCCAATTGCTCTAAAAAATATTCAGCCATTAAGGGGGAACTGCACGCAGTGGTCTGTCATGTGTGCTATATGTGATCCATAAAAGGTAAAAACGTGTCACGTTCTTCATATTATGAATATTTGAGTCAGTTTTTAAAATATGACGGAATTTCATTTCCAATTGCTCTATATTCAGCCATTAAAGGGGAACTGCACGCAGTAATATGGATCATTTGCAAGCCTTCCGCCGCTGCAATATTATGTTAAAACTATAAGAGATATGTATTAGCTTAAATAAAATAAAAGTAGATTTGTCCATTTTCGACCATTTTTTGACCACTTTTTGACGCACATGCCTTCGCATATAATTTTTTTTCCACAAAATGGCTTTTTACCGCCTTACATTGATCCTTTTTCTACGTAACTGCAAAATTTGAAATAATAAATCGTACTCATGTCTTTGTATTTCTGCAGCGCGTGAACCCTTTTGAACCCATTTTTAACCTAAATGTAATTTAAATTACCTATACATAACACATTTTTTTGAGGTCGGACATGCAGGAAGTTTTTTTAATGCGTAGGTACCTTTTCATCTTACTTTCAACTCGACTAGACCTTGTCGTTGGTTTTTCACTTTTTGCGTGCAGTTGTCCCTTAATATTTTTTGTTATAAAAAGAGAAAATTTGCCCTTAATGTTGACCAAAATGAAAAGATTGCGATCTAAAATGTATTGTTTCAAGACTTTTGATAGAAAAGACAGCATTGCAAATACTGAAAGTATTGTCAAAAAGCTTCAGCCAATCTTCAGCATTGAAACAAAATTCTTTTGCTGATTATTATCACTGTCTTTTTAATAATACAACCATCGAGGTTTCGCAAAATTTCATTAGATCTAAAAATCACAACGTCTTCACTATTGAACAAATTAAAACAGCATTAAGTCCTTTTCATGACAAACGAATACTGCATATACAGATGTAACACCGTGGGGATATAACAATTAGTTTTCTTTCTTCGTTTGTTACGGGTAATCTGCTGCTATATTTAAAGTTGGTCTGATTCAGTCAAGAAGGTAACTCAGTGGCGGCTGGTCGTATTAAGCAACTGAGGCCGGGCCTCAATGAAAATATTACAATTTAGTGAAACATTTTTTAGTAACTATTACTTATAAAAAAAAAATTGAACTTATTTTCAATCATTAAAAGTATGAATTTGTATTGTTGCCAGATGATTGCTTTGATTTTGAACATAGTCTTATTTTTTAAATGTTTATTTTTAAAAACATATAATATAATGTCAGAAATATTTGATAAAAGTTTCTATTGTTCTATGATTATTATAAATATTATAACAAATAAAAGAATATAATATTATATTGTAATTATTATTATTTGTTTTATAGTACAGTTGGGTGACTATTTACAATTTGGCAACGTTATATTGTTTTATCATTTCATGTCATCATCTCTTTTCTTTCTATTAGAAAATTAGAATTTAGAATTAGATCACCGCGCCGGTATTCACTGCAGTACGGGGTTTCTGATTGCATTTTAACGATTGACCGTTAATAATTGTTGATTTTATCTTTCATCGGTGGGCGGTGTAGTTTCTGATTCGTTTGCTTTTTGTTAATTTGTGATTTTAAGTGTTTAACGCCAGTTAAAAAACTCATAATTAATAAAATAAATACTGTAATATCGTTATTTGCATGGTTGTGTTGATAAGGAGGTAAGGTAAGACAAAAGCCCTTACAACAAGGTAGGCATATTCTTTTGTATTGCCGAGGTATTATTTAATAATAAAAAATATTTGTTTTTTGTTGTATCCGAGGATTCCGTGGTTGTATCGAATTTAATTTAATATTAAATATTGTAAGATAGGGTAATAATTCATAATGAACCCCTTTCACGATATTGTTTTGTCTTTGCTTTTACGCGACGACCTGAAGTAGAAAAACAGCAAATTTTGGAGAGTCGGCCAACACCAAAAATAACGGCAGTTTATAGCGAAAAGAGGGTGGGTCGGCAAACTTCGCGAACGTTTCAAACTTCCTGGTGATACTTATAAATGGCTTTGCGGGAGTTCATACAGAGTTTATATTGCTGGCCGTGTATTTTATTGGGTAAAGCAAAAAATGCATGGTGCTCAAAGGATGGTTTTAGGGACTTAAAAAATGTCTCTCGTAGTACCAAAATGCATAAGGCTTCTAAAGAGCGTATACAAAACTTTATGGCTGTAGTATGATTAGGGCAAAATAGGGCGACCATTCAGGATGCATTAAGGGAAAACGTCAGTTTAAACAAAATTTTATATAACGAAAATGTCCGCAAAAATTGATTATTAATTAGTTATTTAAATGATGAAACGTTGGGAAAACAAGAACTGCCTTTTCGGGGACATAATGAAAGTTTAAAGCCATTAAATCGCGACAATTTTAGAGTTTTTTAAATGCCTATTTAAACGAAATCAAGAACTTACGGAACATTGTGAAAGATTTAGCAATATTTTTACAGGTCAGTCTAAAACAATACATACAACATTTTAATAAAAATGAAGTGAATGATAAAGAATTTTTTTTTTTGGTGTAATGGCAGATGATACAACAGATCTAACAGAGCTTCCCAATGTGCCATAACTATTCGATACGTCAGCAAAGAGCGACTTTATGAAAGATTTGTGTTTTTTTTATGTTAGTAAAAATCAAACTGCAGATTCTCTTCATAATTTGCTAGAAAGCGTTTTGGGGCCATATATTTTTGGGAAAGATTAGTAGCTCAATGCTATGAGGGGGCCAGTGTTATCTCTAGCGAGCTAAATGGGCTTCAAGCAAGGATAAAATCTTCTGCCCCCTTGGCTTTGTTCCCACTGCTCTGCACATAGGCTTAACCTTGTGCTGCAGCAAGGCACTAAGCAAATCGACAAAAGTATATTTTTTTTGTACTTTGTTAGGTATACCAACATTTTTTCATAACTCAGCAAAGCGCGCCTTTGTCTTCGATCAAATAGTCGGGAAAAGGATACTAAGATCAGTCGAAAAGCGCTGGTATACCCGTTCCAAAATCTTAAATTTAGTTGCCACTGAATGGGACAAGTTAATATTAGTGTGTCAAACCATAATTGACGACGAAACTTCCGGTTCAGAATCAGTAAACATGTCAAAAGGATTTCTAAAACATTTTCAGGACTTTGACTTTGCTATTTTGACTAAGATCTATCAAGAAATTTTTGCGTGCACAGATTTTTTCCAAATTTTGCAAACTAAAACTCTAGATATAAACGACTGCTCTAATCAGATCAAAATCACTGCCACCGAATTTCTGAATTAAGAAATGAAGAAAATTTTAAAAAGTATTTTAATTCGGCAAAAAGCAAAACTGATGAATTACCAAGAAAACAGGGCAAAAGTCACAATGAATTAAAAATCTTTTCGAGCTATAAAATGTTGTACTACGAAATTATAGACAAACAAAAATCTTTTTTGGCTTTTTGGGAACTGAATAAAAATATTTAACTTTAAATTAATTGAAATTAATTTAAAGTTAAATATTTTTATTCAGTTGCGAAAAAGCCAAAAAAGATTTTTGTTTGTCAATCTAAACGCAACAAATAAACTGAACACATTTAATAACGAAATTATAGATTGTATTTCCCGTCAGTTAAGTACTCGTTTTAGTAATCTCCATGATTTAAGTTTTCTTTCGTTAGTAGATTCTTCAAAATTGACGGAACATGTTAAACATTTTCTCGAAAAATCATTTGAACGTTTATTAAAAATGTATCCAAATGTTTTTGAAATAGATCGGCTGAAAAACGAACTTGGTGTTTTGTACAGGGACACACAATTTTGTAATTTAAGTGTTCAACAAATATTAGAAATATCATACAAGGATTTTAAAATTATCTTTTCGGAAACCTATAAACTGTTTTGCCTAGTTTTAATTATTCCTGCAATAAATGTGTCGGTAGAAAGAGACACGTCTAACGGGTTTGTCAACGATATCTCTAGAAAAAGAAATTTTACAAAGCCTTAGTGAGGATACTCAGTTTTACGACGACATTATAAATAAATTTGCAAATTTAAAAAACCGTCGAATAGACTTAATGTACAAAAAATAAAAAATGTTTGGGTTTACCTATTATTTTGCTTAAACTTAATTATTTTTAACCTATTTTCTTATTAACTTCATTTATAAAAAATATAGGTACGACGCGACGCGGCATATTTTTTAATTGGTGCTAATAGATAATATACTTTTAACACTAGAGATCAGAGCGAGAACCAATAGCGTTGTCATTTTTAAGATCCTTTTTTTATTTATTGGGACACTTTATACTGATTTTAACAAATTTATTACTTATTGTGACATTTATATTGTGACCTTAATAACCCTATTGTGACATTTATAACCCTATTGTGACATTTTACCTCTATGGTAAAAGGTTTTTGCTTTGAAATTTCGTTTTCCTTTCAAAAAAATCGAATGAGGCGCAACTAAGGGCTCAGGTCACGACTGGCAGCCTTGTTTAAACCGGAAGCCGTTAAACGAAATTAAATTTAAAAACCCAGTTATATAAATTAATGCAAAAGTGTAATCCTGTGGTAGATGATATAAGAAGCAATTTCGTTTTTTACAAAATGGTGAATGCGCAAAAAATTTCACCTTCGACGCACAATTTTTCACCTGCATCGCATTTTTCTTTTTTCTTTGACCTCACCTGCCTTGGGTGCCACGAGCCGCCACTCAGGTATCGAGTTATAGTTGAGATTTAATTATTAATTTTATTTTATAATTTAATTATCTAATGGGAAAATAATACTGTTTCAGCCTACTGCTGCTGCTACCAAAAAATGGGAATCTGTCATCAATGATCACAAACTATTTCAAAACTTGACCACTACTGAAACGAATTCAAGACAAGTCAAAAGAATCAAAAGCTTCCACACTATGAACTACCCTCTACAATATACTGTACACAATGTAAACAACATTACTGCTTTTGCAAAGCATCATTACGCATTGACTTATCACAGTTATCACAGTTGTGAACTTTAGAATTGTACGACTGCAAGAAATGAATGCCTCAATTTTAAAATATTTCTCTGTTACAGCCACACAGTACCTGTTCCCGTCCAACCAAAAGTCAGTTTTTTTACAAATAAAAGAACATCTTGTTTCCACTAAAATAGAAGATTGTTTCCGAGCGTATCAAGCTCAACCACAACATAATTAGGTATGGAAACACATGGAGGACAATTTTCATAATGCCACGTTAAGCAATGAGACTCCACAAAATTACCAGAAGATAATTAAAAATGAAACTTCTTACAACATTGCTCAGTTTTCATATTATAATAGAAACAAGAGAAAATATCAGTGATTTGTAGTTTTGAAAATAAATCTAATTTTATTTTAAATGAATTTTTTTTATAACATTATTATCTAAGCATTCGGCTAGGCCCGACTCTTGTGATGAGACTCGTCTCTTGTGATGAGACTCGTCTCTTGTGATGAGACTCGTCTCTTGTGATGACGCGAGGCTCGGCTCATCACATATTTACAAAAAAAAAATATTTTTAATGCCACCATTTTAGCTAGCCAGGCTCACTTCATCGAAAGCTCACACACCATACGTCACCCGAAAAAAAAATAAGGGCCTTTTTTTTTGGTCAACATCATTCGCAACAAGCCTCTGGTCATTTTTGACAAACACTTCTTATGGAATTTCTAACGCCCACCTTTTTATTTGTAAATTACCTATACCCACGGTGACGCCCGCGTGCCACCTCACTGTGTCAGACAGGTGTGTCACCATTACTCCCGAAAAAAAAAGTCACATCATCTTAAGACAGTCAGCTTAACATAGGTGTGTCCCTTGTGCTGAAGATGTCAGGGGAAACGCCCCCTTTCTTTGGTCTAGAGGCCATCGAAGTGTGCCAGCATCCCTTTTCCTATACTACTTATTTCTAGATTTTAGATCTTTGAAAATAGCTTTTTTCACATATTAGTCAAAGAAGATAAATGCAAATCGCAACCTGTATTGGAAATTACAAATACAAGGACGCTGGACAATTTATTAAACCATTGGTGCCCATCCATCAATTACGATACGTCTGCTCTGAAAAGTTCGTAACAATAGCTATGTTGTGAACCCCAGCTCCATTCTGATGGACGCCTATACCGATGACGGCGTCGACTGTTTTAGATCTTAATAATTAGAATTTACTCAATTAAAAACGATGACCTCTTTACAAAGAAATCCAACGATATCTTATTAGACAACAAATACTACAAACCCCTTAATAGAGACCCAACATCTACATTCCAACAAAAGGCAAATAACCTCAAACAACTTCCTCAAAATTACGAACTTAAAACTCTTGATGTCGCCAAGCTATTCAATGATATTATGTATTCCCTTCTAGAAAAAAAACTATTAAAAACAAATGAGAAAACATTCAAATTCACACCAGTCTCAATTTTATTGAATTTCTGCCTGATGAGGGTAGAGGCCCAGAAATCATGATCGCAGGAGGGTACCCTGTGCCACAATCGAAAGCAATTCTTCTTGTATATATATATATTTCTGCTATTATACATATATCTTTTCCGGCCAAGAACTTTTGATAAAGATGTGTGAGAGCGCATTTTTATCGATTTTTAGTATCTACTCTCCGCATGATGGTGCTAGTGCATACTTTAGCAGCCCCAATAGGTGGTGCTAAATGTTACATTTAACTTGTAGTACTGTTTCAGTATGATAGACGTTTCGTTTTCGATTTTGTCATATCTGTTATTTCAGATCTCCCTGGGTACAAGCCTGCCTGATGAAGGTAGAGGCCCAGAAATCATGATCGCAGGATGGTACCCTGTGACATAATCGAAAGCAATTCTTCTTGTAGGCCGTTTTGCACCTGCAGAAATTATATATTTCTGCTATTATACATGTATCTTTTCCGGCCAAGAACTTTTGATAAAGATGTGTGAGAGCGCATTGTTATCGATTTTTAGTATGAATTTCTATAGTTAAAATTTATTTTTGATACAACCTATTTTGTGTTTCAAGATAAATATTATAAACAGGTATTGGGCACACCAATGGGAGCTACTGTTTCCTCGATCGCTGCCCAATACGTCATGGATGATAGATAATTGTATTAAAAAATTTACATTTCAACCAACGCTTGTCATAAAGTTTGTTGATGCTCTAATCTGTGCAGTACCTAGTGACAAAAAAGATGAGATAACACCTTCAAGAGTTATAACCCAAATATCTAATTCACCATGGAAACTAAACAAGAGAGGAGTGTTCCTTTCTTAGTCACTAAAGAGATTCGAAGTGACACAAACACGAATATACATGACTGGTATACAAAACCTTCTAGCTCGGGTAGATACATAAATTATCACCCTTATCACACTGAGAAAATCATATTAAATTTGCCGTTAACAATGAATTTAATCCTCATTATTCCGTCGTAGCTTTTTTAGCAGGTATTAGCATTTTTAACATTTTGATGTATCAAACTTATTGTCTAATTAATTAATAAAAAAGGTCATCTTAGTTCAAGCCAATTAATCCGACCACGTGCGAACATTTTAAATAATGCGGAACATTATCAAAATCAATACCATTTCATCCAACTGATAATGATTACTCGACATGAATAACCACGTCAATTAACTTTTGATATTGATTTTTGATATTCCAATGCACTTATAATACTTTTACTAAGATTAAAAAAAATGTTACCAAAACCATTATTTCAAATTTAAATATCTCAGACGTAATTGGTTTTAGTGACTTTTAACTACGAGTACCTTTTTTGTAAAATTAATCAGAGATTAAGCATAATACTAATAACTAAATCACCAAAATTGTCATCTTAGTTCAAGCCGATTAATCCGACCACGTGCGATAATTTTAAATAATGCTGAACATTGGCAAAATCAATACAATTTCATTCAACTATCAAAAATAATGAATACTTGAAATGAATAACCACGGCAATTAACTTTTGGTATTGATTTTTAATTTTCCAATGCACTCTTATTCCTTTTACTAAGAAATCGTTCAACATTATTTAAAATTAAAATGTCTAGGACGTGATTGGATTTAGCGACTTTTAACTAAAGTACCTTATTTTTTTTGTAAAATTAATCAGAGATTAAGCATGATACTAATAACTAAATCGTCAACAATGTCAATACTAAAAAGGTTATGACCGAATAACGGTGAAAAAATTCATTACCTTATTGGTTTGCACACCACTGCTCAGAAATATTGATAAAAATATGCTATAATTATATAATATACTATAATTATATAATATACCATATATATATATATATATATATATATATATATATATATATATTATTATTATTAAGTATTAACTTTATCTAAGTTTAAAGGCTTATTTTGAGTGGTTATTAGTGCACGTAGGATAGTAATTAGGAGATTGTGGGTATATGTATTTATAAATATTTTAATCGTTTTTAAGAAAAAAAAACTATTTTTTATATAATTTATTTATTTTAGAGGATCAATGAAACATTCCGTATTTCATTTTAGCTTCAAGAAAAAACCTTCCTCTTGACCTTAAACATTTGAACGGATTCTATATTCATTATTCAAACAATATTTTACCATTTGCTTAGAAAAATTCTTCAGCCATATATTTTTTTATTAAAAAACTCCTTTATCTAATGTCTATGGAACATATATAGAAAAATCTAAAGATGTGGCAACGTCGCTACTGTTTTTTTTTAATTTGGTGTTACATTATTCCTATATATTGAAAACTGTTACAAAAACTTTAGCGATCATAAAGAAAATTGGCAGTGTCTGTACTTTCTGCTAAACATGTATAATTTTCTATATACCTGGATAGGGGTAAGCTCCTAACTAGTGTATTTTAAAGATATAATTTCTGCCAGCTTCTAAACAACCAACTTAAGCTCTATAAAATTGAGAAGAACCAAAAATGTATGTTGCACCCTCTAGAAGAAAGTTTATTAAGACATTAGTAACCATCATCTAAATTTTGGAGCGAATTGCCTGGAGGAATCGGTTACTAATCAAGAAAATTACATGTGTTTGAAATTAACTAGTATTTTTTAATGTTCCTTAATTTATGGACATAGAAAAATCGACAGTGCTGTTCCTTTGGTTAAAAAATGTTGTTTTTTTCATATAACATACCCTAAGTTTTAAAACTCTGCGAATTAATAAAACAGATATCGTAAGGGATTACAGCAAAAGTAAGGTCTATTTTAAAAAATAAAGAAAAAATTATAAATGTGGCAACGGCGCTGAAAAAATGTTAGAACTTGGCATTTTTTAAGTTCCCGCTCTTTATACAAAACTTGTGTAATATCGCAAGTCCTGGAACTGCATGACGCAGTACCTGTGCCAATAATTACTTTAAATAAGACCATAATTTATTCACTATAAAGATCAAGTTTTCTTTGGCTGAAATTTGACAACGCCCCAAAAAAATTTTTAGAACTTGGCGTGTCACATTATACCTATACAACATTTGTTACAATAGCTTAAGCGTAATTAGAAACAAAAATGTAATTCTCGAACTTTATACAAAACTTGAATAATTTTGCATGGACCTGGAACTGCATGGTGAAGTCCCTGTGCCAATAATATAAAGATCACGTTTTCTTTGGCTGGTTTTTAGAACGCAGCCAACTTAAATTTTATGAAATTTGCCTGACACACCCTGTACAAGAAAGCCTTTCGAGACATTAGTTACTGTGCTCTTAATTCGATAATAAATTGCCTATAAGCCAAAAAAAATTAAGAAAATTAAAACTGACTTCCTGTTTTAAATATTCCATAATTTAAAGGACGTACCTAGCGTAAATATATTTTTGTATCATAACATTCCACCCGTTTTACATTTTGTAACCTTTTTATATTTCTCCACATTTTTATTTTTAAATAACAGAAATTTCCTTTTATTTTACTAAGTCACTTGTATCTTACTATTAAATACATTTATATATTTTTGGTCGCAGTTTTTTCAGTGTATCATAATAACTCAATTCGAGACGCTTCCTTCACGTCAGGCCTTGAAAAATTATGCTGTCTATAAGCAACTTAAAATACATTTCGGTCAAAAACCGGCTCAACAGAGGGCGATTTAACATTTCAAATTTTGCAGTTATGTAGACAAAGGATCAGTGTAAGGCGGTAAACAGCCATTTTGTGAAAAAAAATTAGATGGGGCGGTATCTGCGTCAAAAAATGATCGAAAATGGACAACTTTGCTACTAATTTTTTCATTCTAAATTCGAATTATTCATAAAAATTCGCATTTAGCGCCCAACTATACATATTTCCCTATTAAAATCACATTGAAGCTAATACATATCTCTTATAGTTTTAACATAATATTGCAGCGGCGGAAGGCTTGCAACTGATCCGTAATACTGCGTGCAGTTTCCCCTTAAGTTTTGTGCAACCGGCTGTTAGTGTTCTAAAAAGGAATATCATGGGTTAGTTTTATCATTATATATTTTTTTAAATAGTCTACATATTATATAAAATACACATTCTCACATAATGCACACATATTTAATTTCATAATTATCAAATTATAATCGTCATACAGATAGTTATTTTATTTTCTATTTTTTTTATATTGTTATTTTCAGTCCACGTTACCTTTTACTCAATCATACCTTCCTTTTTTTTTATAACCACAACACACATGAGTTAACTATTGATAACTAGAAATTCCGTTTTTAAAAAATTTTATTTTTCTAAATTACAAAATTCGAGATTGGATTCTTACGGTTCGAAGTCTTTTTTCTGACTGCCTGTAAAAATCCAGTACATTAGTTGAAGTGAAGTAAATAATGATATGCTTGCAAAAAGAAGAATGTTGTGTCAGCAGGTTGGCTATGGTCTTCGTTACAGGGTGTGATGTAACTCCTCCCCCCAAGGTTTCAACTCCACGGCTAACGGCGTAGTTGAACGTCTTGAAGTTCTATTTCTCGGGGATTCTTCAGTTTATAGGAACATTTCTTTTTGTAAATGAACCAGACAAGGGCGCTTACTACGGCGGCGTACAACATGATAGTCCATATACTGGGTGAGCCAGAAACACCAGGACAGAATTGTGCCGGTTGGTTTTCTTCAATTAAATTCTGTACTTCATGTAGCCCATCTAATTCAATTTCTTGCAACTGCACTCTAAGATTAAGTGTTGACAGAAGGCGTATTTCATTGTCGAGGTCAGGGAACAATATCGGTTCACTGGTGTTAGGTGCAGCTACTCGACTATTAGTGATGGATTCTTGACTTGATGTCACCTTGCAGTTATGCGGTACTTTTAGTAAATAAGTACCCAGGAATTTTCAGCTTTCTTCTTGGCTGTTGCATTTGAATTTGACGATTTCTTCTTGCGGTAGGATAAGGACCCATTGTTCCGGAACATCTAATTGTTTAATTGTTGACTTTGTGATTTTTATTTCGATCTGTTGACAAGTGGAGGTGTTCTTGGCATCTTGCAGAAGTTTAACAGTGCATGGGCTGCTTTCGCTGATTTCTTTGAGTTCCATTTTATCGCAAACATAGTGTTGGGCTTTGACTTCTGTACATCTGTGGTTTCGGAATGCGTAGTGCAATTTGTTTATTACAAGAAAGGGTTTTCGCGGGATAATAACCTTAAACTGACTCTCTCTCAATATAGGAATAGAGTAAAGGTGGAGGAATTTAAAACAGGTCGGGTACGTTATCGGAATACGCAGTAAATATGTTATCTTATTTTTAAATACAAAACAGTCTATGTTAATTATTTTTTCATACAACAAGATGTTTTCTAGCGTAACCTCTAATGGCATTTGGTCAGTGCCAATTAGCTTTTGGACCTCTAAAAGTCCAAAATAGAGATCTTCTGTCTTAATAAGACTTGAATGCATAATTTTTAACTTAGAAAATGTAATTGAATTTTCAATATCTTGAAGTGTTAAGTCAATGATTTCATAGACATTTATTATTTGGTTAATGATATCTTTAATGAAGATAGAATTGTCTCTGTAAGCAGTTTTTTGTACAATTATTCCTATTTGATTTAATTTAGATTCCAATAATTTTTCGTTAACCCTAATTTGTTGAATAGTGGCATTAAATTTTTTAATTATGCTCAGAGATATTGAGTTTTCTTTTAAAATATTTGAATTTACCGTATTTTGATTATTTAAGTTCCGAAATTATTTTATCATACCTTTCCCCATCGTATGCGTCCAAATTTCCCGTTATAGATTTGAAAAACCATCCTAAACCATTAAATAATTCTCGTTTTACTTTATTCGGACGAGGTATAATTTCTCGTATTTTTGTGTCAACACGGTCCTGTATAAGCTTAAGAATTTTAAGGTAATTTGAGACATCAAAGCTATATTCAGCATGTTTATTAATTGTGTCTGTTAGATTTCTAGATTTATTATGAAGCTTATTTAATTCCGTCAAAATTGGGTTAAGGTCATAATAATGAATAAGTGTGTGAGTGGATTTTTGCACTTTTGCATTTCCTAGATTAAAAGGAATTACACCGGGATTGTCTTTTAATTCTCTCACGGTAATTTTTTCTTCGAATCCGAATGTTAAACGAAGAATGCTGAAAAGATTAAAATAAAGCATTAGTTGGTAAAACTGTATCGTTTTCTCAGGGGACGTTATATATTACTTAAGTGTACTTTCTCATGGGAACTAGTTTTAGCCGTCTTGCGTTTTTTATTAACAGAAATAAGCTTGCTTGGTTTTGAGAATTTATTGGCATCTTTTTGCCGCACATGCTTTTTTACATATACGTCTTGTTCGGCTTCAAAAATTTCGGGGTCATCCCTATTTTTGTTAATTTTATCGATTAACTTTTCTTTTGACTCCGATAATTTTTCGTTGATTTTAGCATACAAGAGTTTTGCTTTTTGTTTGTGATTGCTGATATAATCGCTTAGTAATAATTGATCGATATTTATGTCAAACGGGTCGTCAGCTGTTATATGCCCATTAACTACGTCAGTCGGTTTCAGTTTAGTGGAGGAGTGTATTGCATTATTGTAGGCCAGAATGGCATATATCATTTTTTGGGAAACCGGTGTATTTTTAAATTCTTGGTTATTAAGAAGACGTATGTGTTCAGCAAGGGTTGAGTGTAGTCTTTCAATCAGCCCATTTGATTGAGGGTGTTGAGGAGAGCAAAAATGAATTTTTATTTTGTGGAGTTGTAGGAGTTCAGTAACAACCGAATTTTTAAACTCCGTACCGTTATCAACAATAATTTGTTTCGGAATTTTATGATGGGAGAAATAGAAAAGAAGATTATCCACGATTTCTGTTGAGGCCAGTGATTTTAAGGGATATGCCTGAGCGTACTTAGAGAAGCTGTCTATGATGGTTAGAAATTTACTTTGCTCTAGAGTATATGTATCTAGGTGGACAATTTCAAAGGGCTCGGTCGGCGTGGGGGTTACATTCATTTTCATTTTGACTGGGCGACGTTCATATTTGCTAATTTGACAGGTTTCGCAATCAATAATATTTAATTTTGATTTTTTCTAACGTTTCATCGATTCCTCGATGATTTGATTTGCCTTCGTGGTAGTTTTTGATAATTTCCGGTATGTCTTGTTTTTCGGTCACATCGATTAATTTTTTCAAACAGCGTTTAAGATTGATAGAAGGCCACCTAAAGTTTTTTCTTATCACTTCTGAAAAAGGTTCGTATGTATCGGGGTTTTCGAAATAAACGTAATACAATTTTTCTGGTACTACTTATTGTTTTATTAGATTTAAAATGTCTTGCTCAAAGTCGTTTTTGGAAATTTTGGCAATGATCCGACGTTTCTTTTCGAACAAAATTATGGTTTTAGGTTTCGCAGGAGAATGTAAAACTTCTTGTATGAGCAGTTGGTTGGCACCGTAATTGACAGCGATATCTAATATGGGGACACCGGCGACAGGGTCATGTGACGCGTTCGAGTGAACAGTGGCGTCGTCATCATCTGGTTCGGGCGCCGGGATAGCTGGAGGTTCATCGTCTACATGAACTAATGTAGATATTTGATCTATATCATGGCTCGCCTTTTCGGAGTTGTCGCTATTTATGATATTATGTGAGTTTTGAAGATTTTGATTTTCCACGGTACTTTCGTTATTTTGGCTTAAATTTTGGGTTATTTCATTTGTGTACCTACCTAGGTCAAAATTTTCGCCTGTCTCTTTAGTGTGTAACTCGATTCGCGATAGCGCATCCGCGTTTGTATTAAGCTTCCCCTTTTTGTATATGATTTTGTAGTCGAACTCCTCTAATTTGAGTCTCCACCTAACCAGTTTAGAACTAGGGTCTTTTAACGAGAAGAGCCACTGGAGGGGCTTATGATCTGTTATAATGTTGAACTTTCTACCAAATAGGTAGGGGCGGAAATACTTTGTGGCCCAAACAATACACAGACACTCTTTTTCTATGGTGGAATATTTTTGCTCGGAGTCGTTTAATGTTCGCGATGCTACGGGCAAGTCTTGACCTATTGGGCCTTGACTGAAGACGCATTCAAGAGCCACATTGCTGCCGTCGCAAGTTAAGTTAAACGGTTTCGTGAAATCGGGATATTGTAATATCGGTTCATTTATAAGAAGATTTTTACAAGTATTGAAACAATTGACAAATTCCTCATTATGAATAATTTTGGCACCTTTTTTAAGACATTTTGTCAACGGTTTTGTAATTTTTGCAAAATTATCGATAAAACGTCTGTAGTAACCTAAGAGACCCAAAAATCCTTTTATTTCTTTAGTAGTACTAGGTATTGGATAATTTTTTATAGCTTTAATTTTATCAGGGTTGGGCTTAACGCCCTCTGGGGTAACTATGTGCCTTAAGTAGGCAACTTCTTTTTTTAAAAATTCTGATTTATCCAGCTGGATTTTAAAATTGGATTCCCTCAATCGTTTCAAAACCTCGGTTAACTTTTCTATATGCTCTTGAAGAGAGCTAGAAAAAACTATTATGTCATCTAGATAAACTGCACATTTTTCGGTGGTGATTCCGCGTAGAATATTATCCATTACTCGTTGGAACGTCGCGGGGGCATTCTTGAGCCCAAAAGGTAGTCGCAAGTACTCATAATGGCCATTTTCTGTGCTGAACGCGGTTTTAGGTATGTCGGCTTCATCAACTTCGATTTGATGAAATCCACTTGCCAAGTCGAGAGTTGTAAAATAGTGGCATTTTCCAAGTTTATCTAAAAGATCTGTGATGTTTGGGAGGGGGTATTTATCGTCCAGACTTTTAAGGTTAAGGGCGCGAAAATCGCAAACAATCCTCCATTTTTGCACCCCCGAAGCGTCAATTTTCTTGGGGACCACCCAAATCGGCGCTGACCAAGGTGAACTGCTAGGACGAATAATATTCTGATTTAACATTTTATTAATTTGTTTTTCGACCTCTTTTTTGTGTATAAATGTATACCTATAGTTTTTTGCATAAACTGGAACTTCATCAACTGTTCTAATACGATATTTAATCTTATGAGTAAATGTAAGGGGTGTGCCTTCACGGTAAAATATATCAGAAAATTGGTACACAAGTTTATTATTTTACTTTTTTCCTCAATATTAAGGTGATCTGTTCTTATTAAAGAGGGGTCTAGTTTTGTTTTTGGTGAGTCATCGAAATTGTTGAAATCAATATTTTCGATTTCTTGTCTACAGAATTTTTCTACAAGGGGCTCGGAAAAATCTAAAGTTATAGGCTCGCAAGTGTTATTGAGAATGGCAGTAAGAGCTTTCCCATTGCGTGCTATTGTAAGGCATTCGGGAATTTCACAATTATGAATCTTTTGGTAGGGAATTATAATTTCACCATTTTTTATATTAGTCTTAACGCTAATTACCTGTTCGCATCTTGGAGAGATGGTTACACAATTAAGCTCTGTTTTGGTTTTATGAAAAGACAGTTTTATTTTTGAATACGGTGTAATCAAAAATCCTTTATCATAATCTAAACTTGCCTGGAGTAATTTTAGGTTATCGATTCCAATCAACCCATCAAATACGTCGTGGAATTTAAATAAAAAGAATTTGAGATTAATCTGTCGGGGTAATTTAAATATTTTAGATGCTGGTATCATGGCACTATACTTATGGGCGGATTTCTGAAAAACTGTGGAAACAATAAATGGGTCGTTTTTCACATAATTTGGAAAATATTTTAAAGCTAAATCAGGGCTAATAAATGATTTAGTCGATCCGGAATCGATCAAAAGTTTAAGGTTGTATTCAGGAAAGGTGATATAGGACAATTCATTACAATTAGTGGTGTTTAGGGAAATGACTTGGTTTATCAAATTTGCTCGGTCTCTTGTGAGGAATCCTGAAAATTTTGGCTCTGTGTTTCGTTTTCAGTCTGCGACTGTATTTGATATCCCTCAGAGTTACTCTACACTATTGGTATACTGAAAACAATTGTGAGATAGGTCATGGTCATAATGCGTGTTATCGTAGTTTGTATCACTATCAAAACAAGAGTTGGTTTCGGTGTTGTACAGTTCTTGGAATGTGAATTTTGGACGAGGTGGCTGATACTGATTTTGTTGATGGGAAGTGTTGGCCGGCTCATCTCGTCTTTGAATGGAATTTGATACCACACTCATTAGTGTTGGCTTAGGTAATGGTTGGAAAGGATTAGGTTTAAATACGTTTTGTTGTGGTCTATTAAAATTGCCAGAATTATTTTGACTCCTGAATGGTGGTCTAAAATTCATTTGAGGCCTATTTATATTAGAAAATGGTGCAATGTTTTGCCTAAATTGATTGTGATTGGTGTGCGCGTTAAATGGTAGTGAAAAATGGTTAGGTTGTGGTCTAAAGAAAGACACGTTCGAACTGAAATTTTGATTTTGATTAAAAGGCCGATTAATTGGAATATTTCTGTTATTGCCAAAATTTTTTGGTTGTGTTTGGGATCCGTTTTGGAAATATTTAACATTTTGTTCTTGTTTACCAATTGTATGGCCTCGGTCAAAGACCCTGGGCGCATACACCTAATAGTTGTGCCTATCGGTTCCCTAAGACCTGATAAGAAAGTTTTTAATGCCAAATTTTGATATAGTTCTCGTTTTATTCTTGCTGCTTCTGCAGTTTCGTGCGCATCTATGTAACTACATAACAAATTAAGTATTTCTAGACATCTATCATAAAAATTTTGCGGGGATTCGTTTGAATTTTGTCGTAACATTACCAAATCTCTATTTAGGCAACTTTCGTCGCGTCGATCTGCAAAATTTCTATAAAGAGTGTCTTTTACTTCTTGCCAGGTAGTTACGTTTTGTATGTTAATAACTAGCCTAGCGTTACCATTAAGTTTTCCTATAAGAGAATTAAGAATATAAGTATTTTGAAAATTATTGGGATTGGTAGCATCGTAAAATTGGTTAATTATTGATTGGCACGTAGCCAAATATCTATTTAGTCCGGTAGCGTTACCGTCAAATATTGGCACACAATTTAAAAATTCTGGTTTAAATTGGTTAGTCATGTTTTCGTGATTTACGTTTTCTAAGTTAATATTTGCACTAGTATTACTACTTAAAATAAAATTATCTAAAACTAATTGATCTTGAGCACTAAGATATTGAATTTCAATGAAATTATTGTTCTCAGTAGAACTACTTTGATTAATATTATTTACTGGTACTTCCGCTTGGGATTGGGAAATAGAGTCAGAGTTAGTTGAAGGATTCAATGACAAATTGTTTAAAATATTTACCAAGTCGTCCGCATAAGACATTTATCAAATTGCACTTACATTAATATCAACAGAAATCTTCTAGTCATCTTCTATAAGAAGCTCTTGCAGATACCCAGCGATGTCGTCTGAACACTCAAAAACTTCTTGCGGAAAGAACTATTCGGTTTCTTTCCCGATCTTCGTGTAGATAGTGGGTGGATGGACAGTTCCGCGATGGAATGGGTGTTCTGAATTCTGAGAAGCCACTCTGAACAGCACACGACATCTCCACGATCGAAAATCACAATAGGTTCGATTTTTGACAGTTTTCGAAAATGTCCGAAAATTGATTTGCCATCTCCGTTTATCGCAAATCAATATCTATCAAAATCCGCACGACTGCGCCAGTTAACTATTGATAACTAGAAACTCCGTTTTTAAAAAATTTTATTTTTCTAAATTACAAAATTCGAGGTTGGATTCTTACGGTTCGAAGCCTTTTTTCTGACTGCCTGTAAAAATCCAGTATATTAGTTGAAGTGAAGTAAATAATGATATGCTTGCAAAAAGAAGAATGTTATGTCAGCAGGTTGGCTATGGTCTTCGTTACAGGGTGTGATGTAACTCATGTAAATATTGTTGTGCGAGAGCCGTTTTTTCAGTTTGGTTTCCTTGACAATGATATTTGTGCTGTCTAATATGGTTTTCAAGTACTACCTCGTCTTCCCTATATATAATTTGGTAAATCAACAAAGAATGCCATACATGAAGTCAGATTGCTTCATTAATAGGAAAGAATCCTTGAGTTTAGTAAATAACTTAGGTGTTGTGTTTAGATTGATTAGATATAATTTTGATTTCTTCATCATAAATGGAAATAAAAAATATTTATGCTTATTTAATTGATTTTGAACAATAGATAAATCGCTGTTGATAGTTTTATTTTGTTTTGATTTAAATTTATTATAACAAATGTTTACAAATTTTGTTGGATAATTATTTTTTGAGCAACTTCTCGATCTAGAATGACTTACATTTTTAGCTCGATAAATCAGATTATTGATAGTACCTAATTTATGTTGACTCAAATGATAAGAATAATAATTAAGAATTCTACTTGAGCTAATAGGTTTCATATACCAGTTTTGTCTTTATTTGACGGTTGCCATCCCTAATCAGTAAAACATCCAAAAATGACATTTGTTTGCCGTTTACCACTTCTGTTGTAAATTGAATTTTTTTCATTGACGCTGTTAAATATTTCCAGTAGACTTGTAAAAAAGCGATATTAAAACTAATTTTATGACACACCTTGTAATATAGTTCATTATAAAATTAGCCTGTACAAGGCTAGCAGGATGACCCATCGCACTGCCATCGAGTTGCTGGTAGAATTGATTTTTAAATATGAAATAACTAGTATCAAAACAAAGAGTGACTAATAATAAAAAAATTAGTGTGAAATTCGTTTATATATGTTGAATATAAGTGTTAGAAAAAAACAAGATCACCATAGAGCAGCACTGCAATATAAAAAAGAAAAATAAAATATGGCTGAATGCAGTTTCCACATCATGTATTAGTTAAAAATATGTATAAGTTTTCCATTATCTTTTACATTGCATTTTCAGTATTGATTAAGCAAATGAGTATGCACATTATGTAGGTCTAGTCAAGTTCAAAGATGAAAAGGTACGTACGTATTAGAGAAAACCTCCTGCACGTCTGACCTCAAAAAAATGTGTTATGTATAGACAATTTAAATCACATTTCGTTTAAAAATGGGTTCAAAAGGGTTCACGCGCTGCAGAAATACGAAGACATGAGTACTATTTACCATTTCAAATTTTGCAGTTACGTAGACAAATGATCAGTGCAAGGCGGTAAAGAGCCATTTTGTGGAAAAAAAATTATATGCATTTGAGTCAAAAAGTGGTCAAAAAATGGTCGAAAATGGACAAATCTACTTCTATTTTATAATTCTAGATTTGATTTTTTCATAAAAAATCGCATTTAGCGCCCAACTATACATATTTCCCTATTAAAATCACATCGAAGCTAATACATATCTCTTATAGTTTTAACATAATATTGCAGCGGCGGAAGGCTTGCAAATGATCCATAATACTGCGTGCAGTTCCCCCTTAAGGTAAATGTGCAGATACCATATTAAAACAAAAATAATAAAATTTTGTAATGTGTTATAAATTAATATTAGCTATATGTAATCCTTTTTTTTTTCTTTTTTTTTTTGTTCAGTTCAATTTACTTATTCAAAATATATAATTATTATTTTCAGACTTTAAAAAACTGGTTCTTGGGAGCTGACGCTATAGTCCATTCATATTAGCATAAATAGAAAAAAAATTATAAGGTTTTGCCACTTCGGAATTAAACTTGTCTAGGGGTGTACTTTCAAAATCAAGAGTTCCCAGCAGCAAATGGGTGCTTCATTCCTTAAACACACCCCCAACGTGTAATTTGGCAGTTTTTTGCGTTTTTCTCGAAAACCGTTCGTCATACAGACTATACTCACGATAAAAGTTCGCTATTCTGCAAAAGTTCTATTATCTAAATTGTTTAGAACAGGGGGTTTCCAGAAATCAGGTGATAAAGTTGGGGGTGAGTTAACAAACACGGTATATCACGTATCTTAGGTATGATTTCGGTACGTTGTGATTTCATTAATGTTGGATTATGCAAGAAGGGCTTTATAATGGTATATTATTAGTTAAAGTAGAGAAGATAGCCTTTATTGACATTCCGAACTTTTGGGGGGATACAATGCACTAAGTTATCAAAGATCTTCGCTACCGTGTTCGTACGTTTTTTTTTTCACTACTAGCGCTTGTAAAAATAAATAGGTACCTACCATCATTTTGTTTCTAATAAATTACTAATTATTTACTATACTAAAAATTTTAAAAAAGTGACAGGTTATCATATTTAAATTATCGGACAGTTTTATTTTGCGTGTATTATATAATGAGCAAGGGTAAGTGACACTGACAGAAAAAATTAAGATATATACCTAGGGATAGCAATTTTTTCTACCTAGGGAGCGGAAAGTTACTTCTTGTGTTTCTAAAATCGCCAATCTATCCTATCCAATAATGATCCGTTCTCGGGCTAGGACTAAAAAGCAGTTTTACTACTAATAAAAAGCACTCGTTTCCACAGCACCACTGAGGTAGAATTATCGCCGCGTTTTTTATTTAGAGTGGTTTCTCCTAGAGACCTAATCCACTATGTCGAAATAAATTTACAAATCGTCTTCTGTAGTATCTACAATAACTGTAAAATCTGTATTGGTAGGTCTGGGCACGGCAATATCTGCACACAGTTGTACTACGTAAGCCTCCCTTAGTACAGTTGCGCGTCCTTCTACAACCTTCTTTGCAACAATAGGTTATTAATTTTAAAATAGAAGCTGGGGCGGGTGGATCAGTGGTATAGACAGGTGACAGAGCATCATGATTTTTTTCCAGCCCCATAGCTCTGGCTGCAAATGTTGTCCGCGCCATATTTGCACTTGAAGGTAATTTTGAAAGAATAACGGCACTGTCCGCTTGGGCAACAAATGTATCAAAATAATTAAATCCTTGCTCACTTAAACTGCCGTCTAATAATTTAGCCTTATAGAGCATCAATATAAATCTTTCCCCAGCTTGCTCAATTTTTTTAGGAGTTGAACTGATGTTATTAAAAATCTGGGTTACACTATCAATGTCCTTTTCCCGATTAAATAGTTGTACAAATTGTTGTTTTCCCTTTCCAAAAAAATCGTGATATGGTATCGCAGCCACTAATAGCACGAATAAATAAAATAGACTCTTTACAATTGCGGACAATATTAGATGGCTGCAAGTTCTTCTAACTGTATAGCGCTTTTTAACATTACCTTGAGACTCTTTTTGAAATATGATATCTCTGTCCTCTGGGGCAAATGCAATAAATAAAACAAAGAGGTCAACGTGTTGAACAACCACTACTTGTTCGTTTTCCTGACATTTGCTGATAGCAGTGGTAACAATTTCGACGTCAGCATCATCTACTGCTATATATGTGCCTACATTTTGGTTGTGCAGATGCTCGGCAAGCTGTGAAATAAGTCATTCCTTATTGGTAAGATTTGTTAAAAACATTACGTTGTGTCTCAACTAATGCTGTGTTTTTATCAAAAAAAATATCAGGTGTAAAGCGCTTTATCATTTGTCTTTGAGGTTCGACACTTTTTGTGCTGTTGCTGTTTTCGGCGTATCTGTCAAATACAACTGTATCTTTGTTACCATAGCGTTTACGGTTTAGGTGTTATGAATCTATTTTGATTTAGATGATTAGGACTCAAGGAAAAATCATCAAGGCGTCTATCTGTACATCAGTGGTGGTGTAAAACTTTTTATAGAACTTGTAGAAGCTGTAAAACTTTTTATAATACACTATAATTCAACCCTAATGAAATCACGGAGTTTCGAAATCATACCTAAAATACGTGATTATAACGTATTCGTTAACTCACCCCCAGATTTAACACCCGATTTCCGGAAAACCCTATTCTAAATAGTTTAGGTAATAAAACCTTTCCTATGCAGAATTTTATGGCGAACATTTTTAGTAAGTATAGTTTTTTTGTGAGACTTACGGTTTTCGAGAAAATCGCAAAACACTGCCAAATTGCACATTGGGGGTGAGTTTAAGGGCTGAAGCTCCCACTTGCCCCTTGGGAACTCTTTTGATTTTGAAAGTACACTCCTTGAGAAGCTTAATTCCCAAATGGCAAAACTTTATATTTTTTTCTATTACCCTATTTTTGAACTAATGTGTAAACAATATTAAGATTGATGAGACAAAATAACGAAGAACCAGATTTATTAAAGAAAATTAAGATATTCAATAGTAAATTGCCACTAAAATCGGATGAGGAACTCAAAGTGTTGGAAGATTGGTTAACCGACGAGAGTAATTACAAATTCATGGCAATTTTAATAACTTTTAGGTAAACTTAAGTATTTGATTGGTTAATTCCAATCTAAATCTAATGTGTGTGTTTTTTTTTTATTATTTTATTAGTGGAATCAAGTGGTTTTGTTTTTATAATTTTTAAGGTCACCGAGTGTCGCAGAATCGGAGAACAATCTGTGCCCTAAGCAGTGCGAAAAAGTTTATATAAAGTACCGCCAAACAAAAAGCACCTTTGAAAAACCTTTTGTTGTTTTGTTTTTGGTAGCTATTAAAACGACTATACTACACATCTCTAACATGTTCCAAGTCTTTTTATTTGGCTGTAAAAAACATAGGAAATAGTGTTGCTGTATTGGGATAATCAATCATGGCCTACTGCAGATTAAAAATATGTGGAACGGAGAATAGTGATAATAATTGACAAACAATTCTGATATGTGAGTTTAAATCCTCAGGAATCCAACATTACTCAAGCTCAGGAACCCAACCTCATACCATGTAAACTAACCTTATATGTTTCTTGTAAAATAAAGCTGATGTTTTTGTACTTATTATATTATGTTTTATTTTCATTTAGGAACGACAAATTAAAAATTAAAAGGGTTGTAATTAAAATTAGGTATCGTTATTAAATAAATTATTTTCATTTCATACTCACTCCTAGTTATAGGATCTCGATATAGTGAACTAATTAATGAACAGCTTTATCACTCCACCGAGATCCTCAACTATGAATATAAAAGTGATACTTGCAACGTGTTTTTTCCATTAATATCTTGATATTTAAAGCCATTAAGTAATTATACATACCTATTTTAATAAAAAATCAAATGAATAATAATAATAAAAAATAAAAGTAGATACATTTAGTAAAAAAGAGGCAAAAAAAAATATATATATATATATATATATATATATATGTATGTATGTACGTATATATATTGTATATATATATATATATATATATATATATATATATATATATATATATATATGCATACACACACATATATATATATATATATATATATATATATATATATATATATATATATATATATATATATATATATATATGTATATATATATATATATATATATATATATATATATATATATATATATATATATAGCGATAGCGAGACTAACACTGTTATTTTTTATTCTACTCGACGGTAATTACTAAATTTTCAAAAACTACAAATCATTTTTTCATGTTATTTAATGCAGAAAATTCTCTCAATTATCAACATCTTGGATATGGTTTGTAATTTTGAAGGGCAATAAAATCGAAGCACATAGAAAAGATCATGTAAAGAAATTGACTAGAACATATTGGGCATATGCTGAAGAATGTACTGTGAACGCGCCAATGCACGTGACGCTTGACTATCACCTCCTTAGCATGTATTCTAAAACATAACAGAACATGAAATGAAATAGATTGCCAAATTATGTGATGAGGACATTCGTAGAAGGTGTGCAGCACATTCTTGGAATGTGTGGTATCTCCTAATAGGGCTTTGTAATATATTCTTAGCAGGTTCTATTCACGTGCTGTATGTAATTTACGCACGTTCCTAGGACATGATATTTCTGTTAGTTTTATTTCTTATCTTTATTTTAAATTACAAAAATTTGAAAATTCTTATCTTAAACATAGCTTTAGTTTTTAATATAAAATTTCAAATGTAATGTAAGGATTTTCACTTAAGTCATTCAGGTGTAGTTTCTTGAAGAATTTTAATATAAAAAGGTCATACAAAATTTTTATCTGAATATTCTAATCCTAACATCATTTATTAACCCCCTGTATATTATAAATAATATAAGACAATAATAAAAATATTACAACAATATTACCTGGTTGAGCTAATAACAAAGTTTTAATCAATGAACAGTATTGTATCAAGATATCCTTGTTAGCATCCTCATTGTAAGTATCTTGAATGGTTTTAGCTACTTTTGGAGTATATTCACATGGATGTTTTAGAACATTTCTGCTTATCGGCATATCGACATTTTTTAAAAGACATAATCTTAAATATAGCAGTATCTGAAACACATATAGCAATTTTAGTATTTTACCCATGTAAAATCGAGAGGCGCAGCAATCCTTTATTTAAAAAAGGTATTAAAATAACATATTACACTGGTTGAAGGAAACTGATCGTTTCTTTTATCAAAAGAGGGACTAGTTTCCAAAATTCTTCCATATGCAGCACACACCATGAAAACAAGAATCAGTGTATTTCGAGAATTAAGTGTAAGGCTCGCTTAGATAAAACCGTGGCAAATACTCCAAATTCGTCTGAAGAGTCGGATATGCGCATTTTAAAAATTTGTTACAGTTATTTAAAGTGTGATGCTTACTAGCTAGTTGTGTACCTATTCCGATAAACGGACCAACATCCCCCTCTTTTTATTAGATACTTATGTCACTTCTTTCAATTCTGAGTAATGCAATGAAGTAATTACATTACCTTGAAATGTATAGTCTAACTCATGGAATGATACACTGTTTCCGCCACTAATTTAGAGAAAAAATTCTTCTTGTTTTACTAACTTACAACTGGAAAATGATCATCATTTTCATAATTATCTACACATCCCTAGGTGACCACCGACTGTCGCAATTTTGCTTTTCAGCGGCTATCCAATTTGGGAGAACAATATTTTAGAAACTATCCTTCCATCGTGGCTTCGTCATTCAGGCTTCATTCTACCCTCTAGGGTGAGGGAGGGGAGCATTCACGTACTTACTGTACACAGTTAATGCCAATAACTGTATTTAAATTCCGTATCTTACAGACTGCAAAAGGGTATAAGAAAGTCTCCTAAGTTTTATAACAAGTTTTCCTCCAGACGCGCAGAGTCAATGTATTATACCGAAAAGCTGTTGCGAACACAGGACAGCCTTGTACCAATTTGTATGTACCCGCAAAGCAAATAATTTGAATAAATGTTGAGGGCTAGGTTGGAGGCGTGATAGGGACTAGAAAAAAGAAACGTATCATTTTGCTTCTATGTTCAAACATTAGAAATATGAAACTTGTGTTCACTGAACAAGAGCAATAAATCCTGCAAAAACAGATGTTTATAAATCTCTAGAAACAAATAATTTAGTTAAAAGGTATTTCAATGAATTTCAAGAGTAGTTTCTAAGTGATTTAAATAGATCTATCCATCAGGTCATTAAACAAAAGGTCGAACCTAGTAAGAAAAATTGTAACCGATAATTTAAAGTACGGACGTCTTGAAATTTTTCCCGAGGGCAATTTTGAACAAATGCACTTTTACATAACTATAATAGAAATTGCATATAATACTTGAATATTCTACTAGAAATATAGTTTTTACGGCTTTTAAGGCCCCTATTTAAATATAATTGATTCCGACCAGATGGCAACAACAGGGCGATTAGTTTTTTTAATGACAGACTGCGATAACATATAAAAAACCTTGAAAGAATTTTTTTTTCTCTGGAACAATTATCAATAGAGAAGCTTTATACATGGTTTACATGTTAATATGTTAAGTTATGTGCATTATTTTTAACTAAAATTTAATACCTATATTATATTCTTTTTTGTTTCTGTCCAAATAATAAATCATTTTGGGCAAATAATGACAATAAACCCCCAAATTACTCGCGTCTAAGAAACAAGTAACGTGATAATGCGAAGTGTTGAATAGCCCTTTAAATCCAAACATATCCAAACTAATCCTATGTTCGCAGTAGCTTGGCGAATTATGAATATAGTTCATGGTTGTATCGAGGTGCTCAAAATCCGTTCTCTCATGCATCGTCAAATGTCGTTCTCACTATACCTCGGATAAATTTTGGTCCATAAAATTCATATTCTACAGTGAGGACATAAAGAAATTTGGAACGATAATATATGAGGAAATTCTCTCTTTTAAAAAAAATTACAGCTTTAAATGTCAAGACGACAGCTGCGCGCAGTTTCGAAACTTTTTCTTATGGAAGGCGGGTCGAATGATACATCGTTTAAAGGTCGTTTTACTCTTAATTCAACCCACGATTTTGAAAACATTTGATTCAGCAGATCTCAAATGATGACCAATAACAATTTTTCGTAATGGAATCATATTATACTTTTGGGATATTTTTTTGAGATTATCAATGTCAATACTCCATACTACGTCTTCGCGATGTGTTGTCCTTTTTCTAGCAGGATAAGGTCTTCTTCTAAAATCGAAGCAGTTATTATCTTTGGCGAGGCTAACCGGAATTATCATGCTGCAGTTCGCATCTTCAATGAACGCTTTCCGGAACGACCAATGTACAGGAAATACTTTTAAAACGTATTGTCAAGTAATAGGGAAATATATATATATATATATATATATATATATATATATATATATATATATATATATATATATATATATATATATATATATATATATATATATATATATATATATATATATATATATATATATATATATATATATATATATATATATATATATATATATATATATATATATATATACATATATACATATATATACATATATATATATATATATATATATATATATATATATATATATATATATATATATATATATATATATATATATATATATATATATATATATATACATATATATACATATATTTATATACATATATATACATATATATATATATATATATATATTATATATATATATACATATATATATATATACATATACATTTATTTATATATATATATATATATATATATATATATATATATATATATATATATATATATATATATATATATGTATATATATACATATATATATATATATATATATATATATATATATATATATATATATATATATATATATATATATATATATATATATATATATATATATATATATATATATATATATATATATATATATATATATATATATATATATATATATATATATATATATATATATATATATATATATATATATATATATATATATATATATATATATATATATATAAATATATATTTATATATAAATATATATATATATATATATATATATATATATATATATATATATATATATATATTGATTTTGGACACTGGTAGGCTGTAATATCGAAATGTTTGGAATTAGATCAAAATGAATGTGCAATTCGTTTTGCTCTAATTCCAACCGTTTCAATTTAAAAAGATCTAAAATAGCGATATTAAAATGTCAATATCTCGAAAACAATTGAATTTGGACATATATTTTATACCAGATATACTTGATTTTTTCTATAGAATCCAAAATCATAGCAATCTATAGGGTTTCCAATTAAAAAGTCAAGAACATAAGAACAACTAATACATGACTCACCCTATATATCTATAGCACCCAGAATTCTGATGTTTAGCAATAAAGTTGTTACAAATTCCTCTACCACATAGTTGGAAAAAATTATAAAAACGTAAAAAATAAAATATGGTTATGATTAGGAAGATCCAAATACATCTTGCTACACATTATATTTACAATGTAATTACTAGAATCAAACCCAATTGATGATTACTAAGATTTTTTCCATATAATTAAAATTGTTGTTATATGTTAATATATTCTTTTTTAATAAACTACGAGCTACAATATGATTATTTACTCACGTTTTGAATTTTGTTACTATTAAAAGTAGAATATACAGGAAACTTTCGATATAATATACAAATTTTTCTACGTGCAGAAAACCAGATATATAAATATATAAATATATAAATGTAATTTTTGGGTGACATGGTACAAACAAGGCGTAAACCCCAACCCTGAGAGACGAACTTATTCGGAACAGACAGGTTTTATCATGATTGGAATAAATAAGTGAAAGATCTTCATGTGATATGAACAACTAATCAATAATATAATTATTTCCTTGAATATACATATGTAAAAAACCAAAGTAAAATATGGTACATAACAAAATGCCTATTTAACTGGGAATTGGCACCGCGAAAAATGTTTTACTTTGTATTTGTACTTATTCTAAAAAAACAAGATATTTTGTCTGTTTTTTTTTAAATTAGTTCTACTTACCTCTAAATAAGTTTTGATGTTGAAGGGTAATACGTTATTGCCAACGCTAACAGCTTTATTTTTATCGGCCAAATTACTCGTTGATTCTTTATACACATATTTAGTCATTTCTTGAAAAAAAGGTATCACATTTTTATGTACAGCATTGGCTGGGTCAAATTCATGTTTTCGAGTAGTTCCATAAATTGATTTGAATGCTTCTTGAGACACATCATCTTCCCTAAAAAACCATTGTTATTAATATTATCCGTGACACTTTAACCAGTCAATATTTCAATTTTTGCACAAAAATCGAGTATTATGAGAAAATCGACTGGTCAAATTTTGGTATGCATCCAAGATGGCGACAAAATAAAATATTTAACAAATCAGCCTGAAAAACTATTTAATGGATTGATTTCAAATTATGACTAAAGATGGTATAGAGATGAACTGGTAAAATTGGCAAAATGGTTCTCGACCTTGGACCTGAAAAGTGGTTTTTGGCAAGTTAAGCTTAACTGAGAGGATAAAGAGAAGACAGCGTTTTCTACTGGGATTGGATTGTGGCAATATAAACTTACGCCTTTTGGATTATGTAAAGCTCCAGAGACTTTTGAACTGACTACATGGAATGACATGTGAAGCATGCCTAGTATATTTAGATGACATCAATATTCTAGGAAAAACATCTGAAAGTCATTTGAAGATTATTGAAGAGGTTTTCCAGAAACTGAGTATGGCTGGCTAAAACTCAGTTCCAAGAAATGCCAGTTGTTCCAAAAAAGAAGTGAAATATCTGGGACTTCAAAATTGACCGATACCGAAAGAGAGACATGAACTAAGGAGTTTTCTGTAACTTTGTACATACTACAGACCATTCATAAAAGGTTTCGCTAATATCACTAAACCGTTACACCGACTTACTGAAAGCAATCATAGTCTATGGACCGAAGAATGTGGAGAAGCATATTCCCGAGGGACAAATAGCTAGGTGGTTGCAGCGCCTACAGGACTATGATCTTACAGTTGAACATTGAAAAGGTTTAAATCATAAAAATTCTGATGCTTTATCAAGACGGCCTTGCCCTGAAAATCGTAAACATTGCAACAGACACGAGGAAAGGAAAGGTCCTGATAATTTTCATAGCCGAAGAACTGCGTTGCGCTCTCAGGACTGGGACCTGAACGAAGATAAGCTAGACGATCCAGACTTTGGCCTCACAGTTAAGATGAAAGAGGAAAATTTGCCAAGACCGAGTTACCAAGAAATTGCGTCTAAATCCCAGAAATTTAAAGGATACTGGACTTTAAAGATGATAAATATGGTTTATTAAAGAGAATTTGGGAGAAAGCTCTGAGGGCAAAAGCTATAAATATCAGACTATTTTGCCCTCAAACAAGATCTACGAAGTTTTACAAGCCGTACACAACGGTGTCGGCGGACACTTTTGTATCATGAAGACTCTCGAAAAAATCCGAGAAAGGTTTTATTGGTTGGGAAGTCGTACAGATATGAAAGACTGGTGCCGGACCTGCGAGGACTTTGCCAGTCGGGGGGGCGTTGCAAACAACGAATTTCCTATTAAAAAAAGCTTATTAAACTCATATAAAAACTTTAAAAATTATACCACTTTGTAATACAAGAAAAAATCTGTAGCAATGGTTGACTGGTTTATTTTCGCAGATTAATTAACTTAAATTAATTTATTTAACTTAGCAATATAGTTAATAGTCATCTGAACTTCTGTAGGGTAGAATAACTGCTGAGTTAATGAAGTGAAGCCCGCGTAAGTATTACATTTATTCTTTCTTTACAAATAGCTCTTGAATCTGACCACCAAACTGAATTCAATACATGCAATAGATAAATTCATTCTAAAATACTGCATCACTACCGGGGTATTCATGGCAGATTAGACGTTTCTTGATAGCACAAAATCAAAAAAAAATTTAAAAAAAAAAAATATATATATATATATATATATATATATATATATATATATTTGTCTGGAAACATTTCTTACATAATAATTTTACAATTCGAAACTCGTCTACAAGAAATGTTTTGATATTGTGTAACAAAATATAAACCCACTACAAAAATATAGAACACATTTACAAAACAAATTTAATAAATCATTACACAAACAATATAAAGTTGTTTTAATTGCAGTACCTGTCTCCAATAGAAACCAATAATAAAAACTTGGAAGGAACATGTTCTGGAGGAAATATAGTTGTCAGAGTCCTAACACATGCAAACCTCACCATAGGATCAAAAGAGGTCATTTTCACTTTGACAAGTGCTAACAGGATGCCAAGTCTACCATTCTTATCCATATCTTCAGGGAAAATATCATATTTGTAAGCCAAGATTAAATTTAACAAACCTGCAATATATAAAACAAATGAAATAATATATATATATATATATATATATATATATATATATATATATATATATATATATATATATATATATATATATATATATATATATATATATATATATATATATATATATATATATATATATATATATATATATATATATATATATATATATATATATATATATATATATATATATATATATATATATATATATATATATATATATATATATATATATATATATATATATATATATATATATATATATATATATATATATATATATATATATATATATATATATATATATATATATATATATATATATATATATATATATATATATATATATATATATATATATATATATATATATATAATATATATATATATATATATATATATATATATATATATATATATATATATATATATAATATATATATTTTTATATATTTAATGTTTTCACGAGCAATTTTACATTGTCAAGTTAAATTGAGGAAAAAAAAATAAAATCTATTTTTTTCAGTTTTTAACGGAACAAAGGTATCAGGTTTTATTAGACCGCCATTTTGTTCCACCATACTGGATTCGTACCAAAATCTTTTTACCAGTAAATTTGTATGTCACACATGTTTTTTGCACAAAATATGTCAATAAAGTAGTTTTTCATGTTGTTTTTTCAAAACTTTTTATTAGACCGCCATTTTTTTCTGCCTTTTAGAATTCGTACCAAGATCTTACTACCTCAACATAAATCAGACTTATTATGCAAAATTTTAAATAAATTAGTAATTTTTTACAACAATCTTCTTAAAATTTTATTAGGCTGCCATGTTGCATTTGGGTTCCTACAAAAATTTTACCAGCTAGTTTCTGTCACACCTGAGTCAATTGAATATGCAGATTTATTATAATGTTTTTGTAAACAATTTATTAGGCTGCCATTTTGTTCCCCATGTTGAACTCTCGCCAAATTGTTACATGTTCATCCCCATGTGACTCTTTATTTTTGTTCCCCACAGATAGACATACCAACTTACCGCTTTAAAATTGTGTACGCACGTATATCCAACAATACAATAATCTGATGCATCGCTTTAGATCTACTTCCACTTGACCGATTGTTTCAATATCAAATTATTTATGGTGGCTTTTTAATATCATGATGCGGGACTATCTAAGTGATTTTTATAAAACAACTAAAACCGGGAGGGTTGAGATAATTTTAGGTTATCTACATTGTACATATTTACTAGTATTTTTTTTATTTTTTTTTCAGTACCTTTTTTCTTATAAAAGATTATTTCACCTATATATATATATATATATATATATATATATATATATATATATATATATATATATATATATTCAAATTCAAATTAAAAAAAAATTATTGAGAAGTGTCATACAAATATTCTCAAAAGGAAAGATTACAGCATTAATCACTATTACATTAATTACAGTCGTTATTTCTAGTTACTAACAGAGCAATTAAAAAGCACATAAAAGGTGAAAAACACAGTCATTGTTACATAAATACGCAAATACAATTTTAAATTATTTATGTTAAATTAACATAAAAAAAATGTACATAAAAAAGTGAAAAACACAGTCATTTTTACATAAATTACTAACATGTAACCTTTTATACATTCTGTTTAGGGTTAATAGAATTTGAATTATTTGGGTTTGTTTCTTGGGGGAAAAATATTGTTACAATTATTCTAGAGAATGGGCGAATCACTTTTCTGTATAGATAACAGCACTTTGAAAAGTTTTTTCCCAAAATTTTGGATTGAAGGACAATTCCGATATGGCAGGACAAATTTATTTAGAAATTTTGTGCCAATATATTGAAAGCAACCCTCAAACTTGTGCGACTTGTGTTCGTGGTATTTCGTATAGATTTAAAGTTCAAAAAGTTAGAATCAGATCTTTTTGAGAGTAAACCGAACAAATATGGAGGACACTTGGTATGCATGATATTGTATAACAGTTTGCATGTAAATAGGGTGAATCTGTATTTAATTTTTAAAATAGAGTTTGAATTATAGTGGGGTGTCACATGGTCCTTATGATCAATGTTAAAAGCAAATCTTAGACAGCAGTTTTGAAGAAATTGTATGCTATATTTTAAGTGTTCGGTTAAAAAGTAGAAGTATACTATAGAGCAGTAATCTACGTGACTTAAGACTAGTATTTACAAGGTTCCACTTCATTGTGTTGGAGAATGAGTACTTAAATTTATACAATGCTTTTAATTTAGAGAATGCTAGGCTGATTTTCTTCAAAACGTGGGCTTCAAATGTTAAATTTGAATCCATGAAGAGTCCAAGATTTCTAGCTGTCCCCACCATAGGCAGCACAGTGTCACTCATACGAAGTTCCATGGTAGCACTATCATGCGTTCTCTCACGGGCTGAAGCACCACCAACACACATAGCCACAGATTTACTTGGATTCAGATCCAGTCCACTCATCAATTCTTGCTAGGTTGATGTTCATATGGGTGATAGCAGTATCAGGACACTTTGGATCACACACTGAATAAATTTGGGTGTCATCGGCGTACTGATGCAATTGTGACGAACCCTCTAGGTTAACAAAGTGCAAGTCCCAGACGAAAACAGAGAATAATATTGAGCCAAGATACTGCCTTGGGGGACCCCCAGTGTGACAGGCTGGTACTCTGAGATAGTCGAATCGGTCTTCACCGCCTAAGTACGATCCTCCAAATACGCCCTGAACCAATTCATGGCCCCCCTGTCAAAACCATAATACTTCAGTTTTGCAAGCAGTAACTTATGATTTACAAGATCGAATGCCTTGGAATAGTCCAGTAGGACGAGCAAGCCAGTAGAGCCGTCATCAGTAATTCACTATTTTCAGAAGTGCAGTGGTGGTACTGTGATCAGTTTGAAATCCAGATTGACAAAGTGGGATGATTTTTGAGTTTTCAAAGAAGTTTACAATCTGGTTGTAGATAAGCTTTTCAAAAACCTTAATTAGCGTAGGAAGAACGCTAACGGGACGTAAATCTCTATGATCTTTAGCAATTGAGACCTTAGGAAGGGGCGTCACAATTGCTTGTTTCCAGATACGGGGCAGCACGCCGTTTTCTATGGAAAAATTAAATATATGAGTAATAGCTGCCTGACAATAGTGAAAACAAACCTGGAGCATTCTAAGGTTAATGCCATCACTTCCATAGGCTTGGGAAGACAGACCGTTTAACGCTTTCTCTACTTCAGCACTGGATACAAGACGCAGTGAGAATGAGCTGTCAGAGAACCTATCACTGAATCTAGACAAGGTTTCCTCACTAACGTCCACCTCGTCAATTTCTGTGAAGGCATTGTTGATGGCAGATGGATCTTTAAGTTCATCAGCAATGACATGTTTAGGTTGAGAATGTACATTCCAGCTCTCAAAGCATCTCCATAGTTTTTTCGGGTTTCTCTTATTTTTTTCCACTTGATATTTCATAAACGCCGTCTTTTCTCTTCTAACTGCACCACAAAGGTAATTCCTGAGGCCCCTGTAGAACTCTGTCTGAGTCTGAGGGAAGCTTCGTTCTAGAATATTTCTTATATGCATTTTTCTTTAGCTGACTGATTTCTTTGATAGTCGAGGTAATGTAAGGTTTGGATTTGTATTTCATGGTGGCAGTCTTAAGTGTGTCTGTGTGTCAAATAATGTTAGGATCATATCAATCAACTTTAAGGTCAATGGTGGGTAAAAGAATAATGTCGTTCCAGTGCAGTGATAGGGCAAGTTGCCTGAATTCATTTTTGTCAAAATATCGATAGTCTCTAAAAATAATTGGTCTTGAAGTTGAAATAGGCTTTGGATGGTTTAACTCGCAAAAAAACCAACCTGTGACGGAAAGAAGGTTTGAGTTATTGAGGCATATTATATCAATGATTGTTGATGATTTTTCTGTTATTCTGGTTGGCACTTTTATTATTTATTCCATGCCGTATGTGTTCAGTGTTCGTTTCAATTGCCGATAAGGAGTGAGTCCCTTAGCAAAGTCGATGTTCAGGTCACCCATATTGTATTTGCTTCTAAATCAATTCCGGTGAACGAAAACGATACTAGAAAAAAATTACCTAACCCTATAGTGTTTTTAGGATTCCATTAGGGCTCTTTTATAGTTTTTAGATATTTTGGTTCCAATATTAAATTACAGAACTATTTCAGGGCATGAGAATTTAGGTTGCCTACAACAACACTTCTCATTAGTAGGCAGTTTTTATTAATCGTTTTAATAAAAACTGCTTTTATTATTTTTTATACAAATTATGAATATAAACGATTACAGGCGGATTTGCATAACGCAGAGCGAATAGGATTAGGATTCGTTTTAATGACAAATTCGTATATCAGACAGGGATGCGAAACAATATGGCTTATTGTATACTGTTTATAATTGATTGTTCTTAGGCGTCTGTGATATGTTGTTATGTAGAGTTGGTTGTCATGGTCTTACATGACTCTAAAGAAAAGCAAAATATTATAGATTTGCAAACACAAAACGGGATAAAGCAGTAAGGTCGACATAGATGGATAAGGCTTCACATCATTTTTAAGAATCATGTGCACAGATGTTATACACATTTGCAGCGCTTGTGCGTTGACATTGATAAATCAACAGATGTCGATCTGTTGAATTGTCAATGACAGCAAAACGCACAAAATCAAGAGTTTTCGGTGCAGTTACGACGGTTATACGACCTTGTGGTTGATGATGTCCGCTTAAACTGTTGTCTCCAAACTTATTTTGGGAGCATCCGAAACTTTCCTAAGAGTGAAATGACTAAAAAAAATCTGCCTTACAGCATGCAGTAGTTAGCCTTAGCAAGATTCGCTAAAAAAATAATACGCATCAATCCATTATCAAATGCAGCTAACCCGAATTTACACGCATGCCAAATTCATTCCCGGACACACTATATAAGATAATGTGTAAAACATTTTGTTTCCAGATACACAATTCAAGAAGAGATCTTTTTCAGTCTCTGAACTTCTATATATTGCCGCTTGTTTACAACAACTTCTACATCAACATAAGGGTAAATTAACAAGACAAAATTTAAAAAAAATTAAAGCTCATTGACATCAAAAGATGCGACACTATATCGTTTAAATTCAGCCTGCAAATTTTCGTGGCAGAGAGTCGATAAATTCCCAAAGCTGTCGTCTAAGCCTTGACAACTCGTACTTTTCCATGGTTTCCCTGAAAACATTTCAAATTCGTTATTTGGGCCATGAAATTTTCTTGGAAGGGTTCGTCCAACAGAACCACTACATCCTCGACTTCAACTGGTTTTAAATAGCAGACAAATAAGTTAAGTCGTTTAGCAGTTCCAAGATATCAAAAGGATAAAAATGTAAATTTGCTAGAGTAATTTTCTTAAAAACTTAAAAACAGTTAAATTTAGGTAAAGGAAATCTAAAACAAAAGGTATAGATTGTTCAACCCGGAAAAAACATATTTTGCCGCACATAGATGTCTACTCTAAAACTATTTGATATGTAACCTATGTAGATTTTTCTCTACAATTGCACATAAAACAGGTGTCTCTAGAAGTTTATTTTAAAATTAATTAATTCTTATGTAATATGTATTATTTTCTATTTGCTGCACTTCATTACTATGTGACCCATTGCAATTAAGGCAAGCTAGTATTCGGCCCAATCTCTTTTTGAAAAGCCTGCGCGTCTCTCTCTCTCTCTCTCTCTCTCTCTCTCTCTCTCTGTCTCTCTAACAATATCTAATTTTTCTTCGTTATTGGCATCAAATAATGCCATTTGCCGCCTACCAAAACTTTGATTACATGTAAAACACTGCACACGATCTTCATGATGACATGTTAATTACAAGTCTTAATAATAAGCAAAAGTGACAGTTATTACAAATAACAAAATGGTTACTGGGGTTATGACTTATTTTCTATTTGCTGCACTTCTATTCTATGTGACCCATTGCAATTAAGGCAAGCTAGTATTCGGCACAATCTCTTCTTTTTGAAAAGCCTGCGCGTCTCTCTCTCTCTCTAACAATATCTAATTTTTCTATACGTCTACCAAAACTTTGATTACAAATGACAAAATGGTTACTGGGGTTATGACTTGTTTTGCCATGACTTTCTTGATAAAAAAGTACTTTAAGTTGCCAAGTGTTAAAAAGTAGTCCGAGAATAACTTTTTTTAATATTGAAACAATAATAACTAATATTTAGCTGAAACAAAACAATTAAAGACATTTGCATTAAGGTTTAGGAAATGTATAGTACGAAATGAGTCAGAAATGTTTCGGAGAATACATCAAATCAAACACTAACAATATTTTATATACGTTTTTCCCTAGTGTTTTGTTAGGAAAAGTGTCACCAGAATGTATGAAACACCCTGTATATATATTTTCCCATTTTTTTAATTCTAAACAATTTATATTTAAATAACTGTCTTGCCGTCATTATTACTTTATTAGATAACTTCTAATGAATAAAAATGGGGAATAATAAATATCTATACTTAAAAATATAATCCACTTTCTTATCGTATACTGTATCAAATACCACAATTTATTAAAATTATATTAAAATCCCACCGTTTCTTTAGAAAATATATAAAATAACTAAGAAAATTTATTTGAAAAACGGCATTAAGGAAGTTCTTCAAAATTGTCGTGAAGCCACCGTTTCTATCTTAGATTAAGTACACAGGAAGATACATAACCAAAGAAAACGTGACTGAGCGTTTAATTCCCCCAAAACTGACCCGTATACATAAATTACAACGCACAGATCTAAAACATCGACGAAAGGGGGAAGTATGTCAAAAGTAGGCCGTTTCCATAGATATACAGAGTTGTACCCAAACGCGAATGATCATTGCACAGTTACCATAGTTACTCAGAAGTTCGCACGCCACTGTTTTAGTAAACATCTTCGTAATTTTCTCTGCTCTTCTTTAACGCTTTTACATGGTTTTCTTAAACCTTTAATTACTTCGGAGTGTCTAAGTATCCAGTTCAGAGGCCTGTGCATCCTGTGACATGAAGGCAAGTTTCGTAATTTTTTCCAAGGGGCATAATTGCATGTAAATGTTTGTGCAAAACACGTTTTGAGTCCTGGTGCTACCATTTGCATGTTGATCCATCTATTGCTCAACCTAAAAACTCCGCTGCGAAATTTGCATATTTCGGCCTCTGTTGTTGGTGCTGCCATCCTAACTATAATGGCTAAAGTAACGTTAGAAGATCTCTACCGCTCAATAGAAGAAGTGAAACTACAAAATGCTGAAATAAAAACAGAACTCGGTGCGTTGCAAGTGAGCGTAGGCCACGATATTTCTAATCTGCATGAAAAGATGGCAGCACTAGAGCAAGAAAATCAAAGCTTAAAAACCAGAGTTCTGCAATCTGAACGAAAGCTGAAGAAATATAACCTCGTATTTTATGGTATTGTCGAACAGCCAAATGAGAAGGAGCAGCCTAATTTGATTATCAAAGAAATTACAAATAAATATCTTAAGATGTCTCTTAGCGACTCTGAGATCAGGGATGCATACCGTATACCTAATAGTCAACCTGACAAATCTAGGCCCATAATAGTTGAATTTCTAAATCATTTCAGAAAGACAGAAATACTTAAAAATGCAACTCTATTTAAAAATTCTGGAATTTTTGTGACGAATGATTACACAAGGGAAGACTACAATAACAAGAAACAATTATTGGAATTTGGTAAAAATTTTAAAACCAACCAAATTGACGCCAAAGTTATTGGGACCGAAAAATTGTTGGTGCAAAACTATATTTACAATTTTGAAGAAATAAAACATCTACAACCACATGATATAGTCGCATACCATCAACGAAAAGTGTCTTTTCAAAATAATACACGTAGTTTACGTACTACACCTACAACAGTCGGCTCACAGTCATCGCAGCGTATCGATGTTTCTGGTGGTACTGGGAATGGTAGCAGAGCACCGGCTTCGTCTGGCTTGTTTAATGCGCGTACTGCAGAAAATAACCGCGCCGGAGGAGCGTTAGATTTGAATCTTCGGTCTAGGGGGAACAAGAAATAGACAGTTTAATAAATTGTTTCACGTTTCTTCAATAATATACATTTGTGTCTATAATTTATAACTAGGTATAATTTTACAAAAACATTTTTTGTTGTATTTTATAAGTAACATATTTTCGTACTTTTTTTTTATATAGATAAATAATGTCCGAGCTGCATGTTGCTCATTTAAATACTAGATCTCTGATCAGTGGCTTTGCAGAGTCGCGCGCTTGTGGTTGATTATGAGATATTCGCTGTAACTGAGACGTGGCTTAATGACGGAATTTCCTCGGACACAGTTGCGATACCAGGTTACTTTTTTTACAGATGTGATAGAAAGCTAGACGCTGGACGACTGCGCCGCGGCGGTGGAATTGGATTGTATGTTAAAGATTATTTTAAATGTGAAATTAAAAATTTCTTTATTAATAGTGCCTCCGGCCTGGAATCTCTTTGGGTCCAGATAAATCTAAAAAATCGGGAAAATATCATTGTAGGTGTAATCTATCGCCCTCCTGACACAAACTTAAATAGTATCGTTGAAGCACTTGATGAAAACTTATCAACAATTACGCCAATGTATAATAAAATAATTCTTTTAGGGGACGTTAATGTTAATTTTCTCGGAAATGGACCTAATATTTTGTCACGATGTATTGAATCATATGGGCTTGTGCAGGTTATTAAGGAGCCCACTCGCATAACACATACAACTAGGACGCTCATTGATATAATCTGCACGAATATGTCTGACCTAGTTTCGGCCTCGGGTACTTTGGATACCAGTTGTCTTTCGGACCACCAATTAGTTTATTGTAACCTTAAATTAAAGGTTACTAAATTCAAACAAAAGTTTGTTACTTATCGCGACTTTAAAAATTTTGACCAGGTGGCTTTTGAACATGACCTGCAGCAAATCGATTGGGATTTCATTTACTATATAAATAATATTGATGTAAAAATTGAATTCTTAACCCACCATATTTTGATTCTTTTTGAACACCATGCGCCGTATAGAACAGTGAGGGTCAGCAAGCCCCCTTGTCCCTGGCTAACATCAAATCTTAAAGATATTCTAAAACATAAAGATAAAGCCTTGTCTAAATATAAATCACAGAAAACCGAAACTAATTGGCTTGAGTATAGGAGGCTAAGAAATTTTTCACTTTCATGTATTCGGCAAGAAAAGGCTGCCTATCTGTGTCATTTGGAACGTCAGAAAAATGATAAATCACTGTGGTCTGCACTTAAGAATTTAAATATTCAAACCATAAAAAATACTTCATTACCCCAACATCTCATGAATCCGAACAACATAAACAATTTCTTTACCAGTGTTTTTTTGCAAATCTAACAATTCCACTGAAAAAATACATTTTTATCAGAATAATAGATTTCGAGATGGTTTGAATTTCAATTTTCAACTTACCGATTTTCAAACAGTAAATGCAGCAGTTGACTCCATTAAGTCAAATGGTAGTGGCAACGACAACATTTCTCTAACTATGATTAAACTCTGCAAACATAAAATCCTATATCATGTAACTCATATAATCAACTGCTGCCTGGAGTTGGGATACTTCCCGTCATCTTGGAAGCGCTCACTTGTTTGTCCTTTGCCGAAGATATCCAATCCTCAGTCTGTCGGAGATCTTCGTCCGATTAGCCTAATCCCGACACTATCCAAAATTCTGGAAAAGATAGTCTCTTTGCAGATGACAACTTATTTGGTTAAAAATAATATCCTCCCGAAGTATCAAAGTGGTTTTAGAAAAATGTTCAGCACCACCTCTGCCCTTTTAGACTTGACTGACAACATTTTTCGTAGCCTTGACAAAGGTATGGCTGCGGTCTTGGTGGCTTTAGACTTTTCAAAAGCTTTCGACACTATAGATCACGACCTTCTATGTGGAAAATTGCACTATTATGGTTTTGATGAAGCCGCAGTTAATTTTTTCGGAAGCTATCTCTCGGGGCGCTCACAATGTGTAGTACTTAGTGGTGAACGGTCAGAGTATCGAGAGGTAATCTCGGGTGTCCCTCAGGGTTCAATTTTAGGGCCCCTTCTATTTACTCTTTATACGGCGCATCTTTTCGAACAAGACTTAAATTGTTGCCTCCGTTCATATGCGGATGATACCCAGATGTTGTTCCCTTTTGACTACAATGATATTGATAATGCACAAATTATCATTAATAGTGATTTAGAAACTATACTTGAGTACTCAAGAACTCATAATTTGAAACTAAATGCTAACAAAACAAACATAATAGTTTTTTCTTCGGAACGTAGAAGAAAGTATGTACAGGATAATCTTATTATAAGAATAGAAAACGTTGTCTTGAAATATGCGCAGAAGGTAAAAGTGTTGGGTGTCACAATAGATGAGAGGTTAAAGTTTTATGATCATATATCAAATTTAGTTAGAATTGCATATTGTAAGCCCAGAGTCCTTTATACTAACAAGTTAATTTTAAATTTCAAAGTGCGCAAAAAATTGTCGGAAAGTTTAGTTATGTCAGTCCTTAATTATTGCAACATTGTTTACTATCCTTGCCTTGATGTCATAACAAAAAAAAGAGTTCAAAGTATTCAAAACACATGCTGTCGATTTGTATTTCGACTACGTAAGTATGATCATATTTCCCCTAAATTTGTCGAACTAAATTGGTTAAAATTTAACAAAATCGTACACCTTCATTACTTTGCATTTCTCCATAAGTTGTTTATAAATTCTGAACCAATGTATCTCCGTGAAAAACTTATAGCTAGAAGCGCAATACATGATCTAAATATACGCTCGTCTACCACCCTCACAATGCCGATTCACTCCACCGCCCTCTTTCAAAACTCTTTTATATTCAACGCTGTAAAATTGTATAATTCCTTAAGCACCCACAATAAATCACTTCCGCCTCTGGCGTTTCGGCGAAATATAAAAATCGGCCTTCATCATAATCAACTCATTACTCTGTTCTGATTTTTTTTTTTTTCATTTCTCCAGTTATCTTATTGTCCATCATGCGACCCGGTCATTTGTTTGTTTATCTGATATTAATTTTTCATTAAACTAACATTACTATTTGAAATTCTGTGTATGTGTGTGTATGTATGTATATATGTATTTATGTATGTATGTATATATGTATATATATGTATTTGTGTATGTATGTATATGTATATATATACATATATAATATAATATAATATAATTTATTTTACATTATTTATATTGTTATTTTTTAATATTATAGATAATTTTGTTATTTTAGGTAAGTTTACTATTAATAATTTTTACTAGTAACATGGTTAAGTGTAAGAGTAGCCTTAGGCTAAACTTCGCCATTTACATCTATTTATCATCTTGTACTATACCACACCATTGTAAAAAATTATTTAAATAAAAGCCGTTAAGTAAGTAAGTAAGTAAGTAAGTACTCACATTTTTTTCATAGACTCAGATTCGTGTGCCAAACTTTATGTGTCAGTCAATTAAAAAGCATGGTGGCAATGTCACTGATGTCAGTCATATTGATTCCGTCGATCAGTTAGCACTGTTCTTGAGCTTTTTTCGTTTTTTTCTAGTGTTTGTAGTTTTTGTGAACAATTAATTACTATTTATAGGCTCATAACGACTCATGATCGTGATGAGATGCGGAAAACTGGATCTTGTTTATATTTCCGCAGGTAAGTTAAACTGAGAGACTTTTTAAAAATAATCATGTAAGAACTTTATTACGAGTATGCTATGGTATCTGTAAATAAGGCTTTTAAATCCTACCAATTTAAGATTTCCTGGAAATAAGACTTTTAAAGCCTACCAATTTTAGATTTTAATTGGTTTTAAATGGAACACCCTGTATTTTATGATATTTTTGGATTCTACGGAGAATTTTAATGCTATTTTATGTAGCATGTCCTATACCTAGGTTCAAGCGTTCTTAAAATATTTGACCTTCAACCGAAAATGAGCCTTCGGGGTACCAAATTTTAAAATCTCATATTTTTGTAAGTTTTGAAGATATAATCTTCATATTTTGCAGACGATCGGTAAATAATCTTAGGTTTCTATTTTTTTTTATTGAATTTGTCAATTTTTATACAGGGTGTCTTAAATTCAGCGGCAAACATTCACATTTTCAAAGCCGCTAAAGCCGGTTTTTTAAATGGGACACCCTATAACTTTATGCACTATCAAATGTAGAATTTCATTTTCTATCGAACCGTATTAAGGTTCCCTATACCTATTCGTAACCATTTTCGAAATAATTGGGTTTTATAAAAATATCGTATGTATTTGCTTAAATGTTTACATGTTCCAATGGTGAGCCATGGAAAAACAATTGAGATCCAATATCCAATATGACAGATGATTAGTATGCGTTATTTATCGAAAGCTGTTAGTGATAAACTAAATCTTCTAAATCGAAATGGAAGAATACTCAAACGCTGATATTCTCAATCTATTTTATATTCATGGAGAATGTTATAAAATTTTGGAGAGAACGTGTCGTGTGTTTAATGACCGCCGCCCTGATTTGCCGCCAATGAACAAGTCAAAATTCAAGAGGATTGAAACGAACTTTTTGCGTTTTGGCAAGGTTAAAGTTACAAAAAATGTTCCGAAACCAGTGACAAATGCCGAGCATAACGTAATAAACACATTAGCTTATTTCCACGCAAACCTGCAAAGTTCAATACCGTCTGCAGAAAACGATTTAGGAATTTCTTCTTCATCTGTCCAAAGAATCTTGAGCGAACATCATATGCACCCTTATTCCTTCCAAAACGTGCAAGCCTTGAGACCTGGTGATGACGTCCGACGAGTAGAATTTTGCGAATTCATGTTTTTGAAAATTCAAGAGGGCCCTCAATTCCTTTAAAAAAAATTTTGGACCGATGAAGCGAAATTTTCTAGAGAAGGAATAACAAATAGAAGAAACGAACATTTCTGGACAGCAGAAAATCCGCACGCTTTACGCGAAACGCGTTCTCAAGAGAGGTTTAGCTTCAATGTTTTCGGTATAGTATTAAATGATCAGGTGCGGTCGTGTATTTATGAAGACAATTTAAACACTGATAAGTATTTGGAAATTCTACGAGGGACGGTTTCTGAATTTATAGAAGAAATTTCTATTGGTGTGCAAAATTATTGGTATCAATTAGATGGGGCACCAGCACATAATTCCGCTGCAGTTTATCTCCAATTATCTCGAATTTTTGAAGATCGCTGGATTGGTCCCAATGGCCCTTGGAGATGGCCCCCGCGATCGCCTGATTTAACACCCCTAGACTTTTGTTTATGGGGATTTATCAAAGGTAAAGTCTATGCTTCCCCAGTAAATAACCAACAAGATTTACTGGACAGGATACGAACAGCTTTTGCCGAATTAGAAAACGGACAAATTCAACGGGCCACAGCAAATGGAGACCTTAAGTCAGAAACACGTGTCTATGGTTAGCCAAATTCCATTGCTTTAGCGGTCATCCCAAAGAATCCATTTTCTGCTATATACTAGTTCTAACCGCGTTATATATTTTCCTTATTTTGATTTACTACTCTTGGGTTATGAGTTTCGCCACAGGTGGCTATATGCTGCTCCGTGGTAAATAGAGTATCAAGTCCGGCGAAGATTTCGGATGTTCTCTTGGTAATCACAAATGTCGGTTTTGCTCCTGTTGATGACTCTGGTATTGTTTTGAGTATTCATTTTGGCACTAGTTGTACTCGTCTTTCAACTAGTTGACTGTACTGATGGAGACCTTAAGTCAGAAACACGTGTCTATGGTTAGCCAAATTCCATTGCTTTAGCGATCATCCCAAAGAATCCATTTTCTGCTATATACTAGTTCTAACCGCGTTATATATTTTCCTTATTTTGATTTACTACTCTTGGGTTATGAGTTTCGCCACAGGTGGCTATATGCTGCTCCGTGGTAAATAGAGTATCAAGTCCGGCGAAGATTTCGGATGTTCTCTTGGTAATCACAAATGTCGGTTTTGCTCCTGTTGGTGACTCTGGTATTGTTTTGTGTATTCATTTTGGCACTAGTTGTACTCGTCTTTCAACTAGTTGACTGTACTGATGAAGACCTAAGTCAGAAACACGTGTCTATGGTTAGCCAAATTCCATTGCTTTAGCGGTCATCCCAAAGAATCCATTTTCTGCTATATACTAGTTCTAACCGCGTTATATATTTTCCTTATTTTGATATATATATATATATATATATATATATATATATATATATATATATATATATATATATAAAATATATATATATATAATATATATATATATATATATATATATATATATATATATATATATATATATATATATATATTTAATATTAATACAAATCTCAAGAAACATAAAGTTCCACCCACTGTGCCAAAATTCCTCGCTTTGATTGGTCCTATTCGTTGGCAAAAGTGGTTTTTTTCTATCTTCGTACACTTTCCCATGGTCAGAATAAAAACATTCATTACAGATAGTAAAATGGGAATTTGGAGAAAGCTTTACTAAGAGGGGTCGTTTCGGTATTTTCCTATCATAAACCCTAAATGCAATAAACAGTTTACTATCGGTGATGGTTCCTACTATCGAACGTGCAACAACATATTTTAAAATCGTACGAAGCAGTGTTGTAAAAATAAATATTAACGGATAGCATACAAGAACCTTAAAACTAAATTAGACTCTAAATGCCGATGGAAATTCCCACAATTATGTACAGAAAACTAAGTACCTACAAATTGTTACATTTCTCAATAGCAATAGATAATTAGCCTAGATTAAAAAAGTAAATGTAAAATAAAATAAATATGTACAGTATGTTATGCAGTAACAATGAAAAGAAAAACAAATATATACAGTGTGATATGCGCAAATTTTAACTTTGGCAGACAAATGTGGGAGACATTTAGTCGCCACAACACCCCCCTGCCAGTGATTGAGATTCACGACAATCCAGCCTGGAAGCGGTTGGGAAACCGGACATGTCTGCCCGATCTGGTCTGTCGCTCTGGTGACCTGCTGATGGGTTCTGATGCGGGAGCATGGTTCCCATCTGGTGGCTGGTGTGCTTCTTCTTCTCGTTGCGAGACACATCTGGTTCTGGTAATTTCTGCGGGTTGCAGAGTGACTTGATCGTTTCTAGGGATTCCTGCTGGGTGAATGACGTATTCCGTCTCCATATCTTGTGACAGTGGCATGTCCTCTGGGTTCTTGTTCAAGATATACGCTGGCTTAAGCCGATCGATACTGGCGGTGACGTGGAGTCCCCTTATGGCAACGACGAACGCCTTAATCTCCCGGCTAAAGACGCGGTACGGGCCATCGTAAGGATGTTGCAGATGCTTCTTCTGAGCGTCATGGCGAACAAAAACATGAGTGGCTGTTTGAAGATCTTTAAAAATAAACGTTTTTCTCTTTGCATCGTGGTTAGATCCATTGGTGGGGCGTAGCTCAAGAAAATGTGTACTTAGTTCAGTGGCGAAGTTGCTGGAGCCATCGTCTTGGATATTCAGTGAGCGGGATGCTAAGAACTCTCCAGGCAGGCGAATGGGTTGGCCGTATATCATCTCTGCAGCTGTAGCGTCGAGGTCCTCTTTCCAAGCCATTCGGATACCGAACAAAACTGTGGATAGGCTCTCGGTCCAGCGGGACTTATGACATCGAAGGGAAGCCTTAAGTTGGCGATGAAACCTTTAAATCATGCCGTTAGCTGCGGGGTGATATGCCGTTGTACGAATATGATTGGTGCCCATTAGACAATTAATTTGCTTGAACAGGTAAGACTCAAATTGCCGGCCCTGATGGGTGGTGACTCGTAGTGGAACGCCAAACCTGCACACCCAGTTGTCATAAAAGGCTCGTGCAATGGTGGTTGCTTCCTGATCTTTCAGTGGTATTACTTCAGGCCACCTGGAAAAGCTGTCTATCATAGTCAGACAATATCTGTATCCCTCAGATAACGGCATTATCACTATGTCAAGGTGAACATGCTCAAAACGGCTAGAGGGCGGTGCAAACGTTCCGACTGGACTAATGACATGACGCGAGACCTTCAAACGCTGGCATTCAGGACAGAATTGGGCCCACTTCCTGCAGTCACTCTTCATAGATGGCCAAACATAGCGCTGAGTTGCTAGTTTCACTGTGGCTCTGACACCGGGGTGGCTTAGTTGGTGTATGCTGTCAAAAACTGGTTTCCTGAATGGCTTCGTAATAAATGGTCTAGCTATTGAAGTTGACATATCGCACCAGATTGTGTTGTTACTGAAAGGAATTTGGATTTGTCTCATTTTCAAGACCGAATCGTCTTGACAAAATCTGGTCAGTTCCTCGTCACTGTTCTGGGATCTTGCTAGAGCGTCGTAGTCGATTGACTTATGAACTTCATCAATCCTAGATAAGGCATCTGCAATCACATTATCGCTCCCTGCTATATGCCGAAAGTCTGTCGTGAATTGACCGATAAAATCCAGGTATCGGAACTGTCGAGGTGATACTTGGCTTTTCTTATGACGAAATGCATATATCAGTGGTTTATGGTCCGTGAAAATACTAAAGTTTCTTGCCTCCACCATGTGTCTGAAATATTTGACAGATAGGTATGCGGCCAGTAGCTCACGGTCATATGCGCCATATTTGCACTCTGTAGGACTGAGCTTCTTGGAGAAAAAGCTAAGTGGTTGCCACTGATCATTTACTTACTGCTGCAAGGCAGCGCCAATGGCAGAGTCTGAAGCATCACAGAATATAGCAAGGGGTCCTAGATAAGGCATCTGCAATCACATTATCGCTCCCTGCTATATGCCGAAAGTCTGTCGTGAATTGACCGATAAAATCCAGGTATCGGAACTGTCGAGGTGATACTTGGCTTTTCTTATGACGAAATGCATATATCAGTGGTTTATGGTCCGTGAAAATACTAAAGTTTCTTGCCTCCACCATGTGTCTGAAATATTTGACAGATAGGTATGCGGCCAGTAGCTCACGGTCATATGCGCCATATTTGCACTCTGTAGGACTGAGCTTCTTGGAGAAAAAGCTAAGTGGTTGCCACTGATCATTTACTTACTGCTGCAAGGCAGCGCCAATGGCAGAGTCTGAAGCATCACAGAATATAGCAAGGGGTGCGTTGACATTTGGGTGCGACAACAAGGTAGCCTGGGCTAGTGCTTTCTTGCTGGCTTCGAACGAGGCTAGACCTTCTGTGGTCCAGTGTAACGGAGATCTTCCTTTGATTTTTTTCTTGAGGAGTGTGTTCAGTGATGCTTGAATCTCGGCTGCTTTGGGTATCAATCTCCGGTAGAAATTCACCATACCCAGGAAGCGACGAAGTTGCTTGGCCGTTTCAGGTTTTGTGTAGGCCAGAATAGTTTCAACCTTTTCTGGCAGTGGTTGGGTGCCTGCGTTTGAGACGCAATATCCTAGGAATTTGACTTGGGACTGGCCAAAAACACATTTACTTGGGTTAATGACGATGCCGTATTGCTGAAGCCGCTGAAACAGTGTTTCCATGTGGCGGAGGTGTTCTTCGGGCGTCGTTGAGGCAACAAGGATGTCGTCTAGGTACACATAACAATAGTCCAACCCTCGAGTAACTTCATCCATGAAACGCTGAAAAGTTTGTGCTGCGTTTCGAAGTCCAAACGTCATAAATGGAAATTCGAACAATCCGAATGGTGTGGTGATGGCTGTTTTCGCGATGTCCTCCTCAGCTACTGGGATTTGGTTGAACGCACGGATTAAGTCGATGGTTGAAAAAATCGATTTTCCTTGGAGCTCCTGTGCGAAATCCTGGATATGGCGGACGTCATATTGGTTAGGACAGGTTCTGCTATTCAGAGCTCTATAATCCCCCCAGTATCTCCATTCGCCGTTGTTTTTTGGTACTAGGTGCAACGGCGAGGACCAAGGACTTTTAGATGGCCTGGCAAGTCCGAGTTTCACCATGGTGTCGAATTCCTTCCTTGCTGTTTTTAGTTTGTCTGGAGCTAGGCGACGTGGTTTCTGGGCGACAGGCGGACCAGACGTGGTAAGAATATGATGCTGAGTTTTGTGTTTAATGTGTTTGGGAGCACCATTTGGTTTGGTGATTCCCGGGAACCTTTTCAGAAGCACATGGAAAGAGGAAGCACCATTAATTACTTTGACGGTCGGAGCGGTCCATTCCAAAACCTCACCACGTGATGCCAGTTGTGTTGTGGAGTCCAAGAGTTTGTCTTGCTGCAGATCCGGGAGCAGTCCATAGTGTGCGAGGAAGTCTGCGAGGAAGTCTGCTCCTAGGATAGGTTGAGATACGTCAGCTATGATGAATCTCCATGGAAAATCTCGGCGGAGTCCTAGGTTGAGGGTACGCGCTACTATTCCGTATGTGGTTATAGAGGAACCATTGGCAGCTGAAAGTGCGTAGGTTGATTTGGGATGAGCACCATCCACTCGGAGTCTCGGGATTACACCTAGATCGGCACCGGTGTCGATGAGAAATCGAAGTCCGGTTTCACGATCGTAGATAAATAGGCGGGGTGATTTACTAAGGCAGGTGTCATTTGCCGCCATCAGTGACTGCCCGGTTGGTTTCCCTCGTTCCATGAACAGAGCATAGTGCATTTCTGGGCTTCCTGCTTGTAGCGCCAGTGGTACCAGCATAATCCGGCTGGGCGCGCTTCCCTAGGTGTAGATGGTGAGCGATGCCGTCCTGCTTGACACTAGCTAGCTCTCCCTTGACCTCTGAAAGTTGCTGTGTTAGTTGTTGCGTGAGGGAATGGAGAATCTGGTATTCTTGCGAATGCTTAGGGGTGATTGCCGCTACAGAAAGACTCACAGGCAAAGCAGTAAATATATTGTCAGCCAAGTCCGCAGTTTCACTTAGTGTTTGACGTGATTGCGTAGCTAGTATAGGTTGTAGATTGGCTGGTAAGCGTCTTACCCAAATACTCCTCACTAATGTCTCCGGGACTACTGATCCTGCTAGTGCCTGCAGTCTTCGAAGGAATTGGGAAGGTTTTTCGTCACCCATAGCTTCGTTTTCTAGCGGTTGCCTGGTCTTCTGTTCTTGGCTCGCACTTAATCGCTTTATGAGTTGTTCTTTTAGCTCGGAATAGGAATTAGAATCTAATGGTTTCGTCACAATGTCGCGCACTACGCTGATATATCGCTGCGGAAGTTTCGCGAGAATGTCCAAATATTTTTGCTCGGTGTTTGTGATTTTTGATCTATTAATGCAAGCCTCTACGATTACAAACCAAAGTTCTGGATCAGACGGATCAAAGTCTGGAAGCCGCGGCGCGGAATTTATCGCGACAGCGTTCGCGATGGCACTGTTGGTTTCTGCCGCAGAGTTAGGCATGGTATACCGCAAAATATTTGTTACAAATAAACTCACAATAGCTTAGGGACTGTTGTATTGACTAAAACACAACCTACCACAAAAGGAATGATAAAAAGTTCAGTGTAATACTAGGTACTTACGTTGATTGTTCAATTTATCACTAAAACACTGAAGCACTAATTACACTACTTGCTCTCACAAAACACATCCCGTCGGGGTATATATATATATATATATATATATATATATATATATATATATATATATATATATATATATATATATATAAAACCCCCTTTTGCCAACGAATAGGACCAATCAAAGCGAGGATTTTTGGCGTGGGGGTGGAACTTTATGTTTCTTGAAATTTGTATTATTATTAGAGGAGGACTCTGTTTTTGGACTTACAAGAAGTCGGATGTGAATTTTGTTGTTCTAGTTCAATAGACTTATTTTATTTCGTTTTAACAGTGTTTCAATAAACTCTCACAGTTCATATAAAAAAGGAATGTATTGGATATATAGCTAATCAAGCACACACATACGTTCCTAAAGTGGTGACCCCGACGTGATTTGTTTTGTGAGAGCAAGTAGTGTAATCAGTCCTTCAGTGTTTTAGTGATAAATTGAACAATCAACGTAAGTACCTAGTATTACAGTGAACTTTTTATCATTTCTTTTGTGGTAGGTTGTGTTTTAGTCAATACAACAGTCCCTAAGCTATCGTGAGTTTATTTGTAACAAATATTTCGCGGTATACCATGCCTAACTCTGCGGCAGAAACCAACACAGTTAGTAAAAACAGCATTTTCAAGAAAAAAAATATATACTCTCTGAAACTTATTTTTTATTAATTCTGACAACTTAGCAGCTATATTAAATACAAATTTAAAATCCTAAGTTCACCCCTTTGCGAATGCAGTGGCGTAACAAAAAATATTTATTTTTTTCTGAAAATACATTGAAAAAAAAATGAAAAAATGAATAGCGTGTTAGTATTATTTACATTTTTGGATCCTCTATATAGTAGTTTATGAATATTTTATGAATAAAGTTATATAAACATAATTTTTATTACTACTAGCTATGTTGTCGATATGATAAACAAAAATATAAAATCCTAAGCTTGCCCCTTTTAAAGCACAGCGGCGTAAACATAGGTGGCTTAGGCCATGACAGTTGAGCTTCCTAAACATAACTGGCCATGCGTAACTATCATTATAAATAATTATCATTTTGACAGAGCGATTGCGTTTCGTCATTCCGCGTTTTGTTTCGAGTGTATTGCTAAAATTTGACCGTTCTTGTGTGTGTAAAACCTTAAAAAATGCCCCTCGATAGAAGATCTCATGAGGAGTCACGTTTAGTAGTTTGCTACTGTTGTTTTAACAAAGCTATAAAGCACTTCAAAATATCGGGTAAAGTAGAACAATTAATTAAAAATATGTTTCCTCATTTCGACAAGACTAGCGAGTGTACTCCACTAGTTTTATGCGGTAGTTGCTACATCAAAATAAAGAAGCACACTTTAACCCAAGTGGTGGATTATGAAACTCTCAAAATCAGACTTAAGCGAAATGAAAAAAAGTGTAGCTGTCCAATCTGTGAAGTTGCTCGATCTAACCCCAGACAAAACCTGCCTTTAAAATGTATTATCCAAAAACGTAAAGTGGGTAGACCAGTCATAAACAATGATGCCGATGTTATCAAGCCAAAATCTATCAAGTTGTGTAGTTTGTGTAATTCTAAATTACAAAAGGGTTTAAAACAATACTTGTACAACAACTACAAGAGTGGTGAACACGGTCAGACTCGCAAGTGGATGCGAACAACAGGTGGCAAGTAAAATTATTCAAAAAGAGGAATCAGTTCAGTGCAGCTCTTCATTGGTGCTAAACAAAGGTAAAGGTGTTGGTATGAAAATAGGTATCAAGCGTCAAAATGGGACACCAGATCAGCAAAAGGTAACTCTAAATGTTTTTCAAAATATACAGAAAGATTGCAATTTATCATTTAATTCAATGAGAAAAATAAGCGATCACTTGCGAAGTGCAGGTAAAAAACTGGTTGAACCAAATGTTCTTCCTAATATTAAGAAATTATCTCATAAACTTGACGAATACTTTGATTTTGAAATGCTGAATGATGTAACGATTGGAAAAAATGAATTTTCTTCTGCTCCTTTCGTATATTGCAACAATTTGCCGCAGTTGACTGCTTATCTTTTGAATGAAAGAAATGTTGGGGACTCTTTTCATGTAAAAATTGGAATTGATAGCGGAGGTGATTCTCTAAAAGTATGCTTGAATTTGTTGCCATATGATAACACTGAAGTAGACCATAAACATAAAAGTGGTGGTATCAACAAACTTATGATTATTGGATTAGGACCAAAGATGATCGAGTCCTACAGTAATATTGAATTAATATTTAAAAATATCAATATGAATTCACTTTGCGGACTTTGTGAATACACGTTTGCTGCTGATCTAAAATTAGTAATGATGCTGCTGGGACTTCAGGCGAATTCTTCTTCACATCCCTGTCCATGGTGCGATGTATTTTATAAAGATTTGGAAGGTAAAGGGCAATTAAGAACGATTCACAACATTTCCGAACAAAATATCTTATGGAAGAACACTGGTGGGAGACTTGACAAAGTCAAAGATTTTAGTAAGCTATCAATGCTAATAAAGAGCCTATTAATTATTTCATGAATGTCCTATTTTTTAGAAAACTGTATTAATATTCCATTGATTACCGGATGTGAGCATACCCCAATCATAAAATATATTCCCCCTCCAGAATTGCATTTACTTATGGGTGTTGTGCAAAGGATATTCGATTTTTTGAAACGAGATGTTCCTGAAGCTGCTGACGAATGGATCAAAAGAGCAGGGGTTAAACTCGATCATTATCAAAAACTCAACGGAAATAATGCTAGAAAACTGCTTAAGAAGGTGGATCTGCTAAATAGTATATGCCCAGGTATAAGATAATAATATTTCGTCATATCGTATGGTTATACCTATTTTGTTTTTGTTATGAATTTCATTTCTTTTTTAGGAAACAGATATACGACGGTATTGACAGCCTTTAACAAAGTGGTTTCAAGTTGCTTTGGCTGTAGTCTGGATGCCAACTACGAAATTTATATAAACGAATTTAAAGAAGAACTTCAAATAGCAAAAATAACATACAGTCCCAAGATACACGCGGTTATTCATCATGTTCCTGATTTTATCAAAATGACAAATATTGCTTTAGGTTTTTTTTCTGAGCAGGCTTCAGAACAATCCCACCATTCCTATAAACTACATGCAAAAAATTACAATCTTAATATTCAATCTGAAAACTATCCACAAAATTTATTACGCTGTATTTGTTCGTACAATGCTAAACATATTTAATAACTTGTAGTTAATTATTGTTACTTATTTAAATTTTACTTATATAACTTTATTCATAAAATATTCATAAACTACTGTATAGAGGATCCAATTTTTTGTTAAGCCACTGCATTCGCAAAGGGGTGAACTTAGGATTTTAAATTTGTATTTAATATAGCTGCTAAGTTGTCAGAATTAATAAAAAATAAGTTTCAGAGAGTATATATTTTTTTTCTTGAAAATGCTGTTTTTACTAACTGTGAACAGTGCCATCCCTATCGCGAACGCTGTCGCGATAAATTCCGCGCCGCGACTTCCAGACTTTGACCCGTCGGATCCAGAACTTTGGTTTGTAATCGTAGAGGCTTGCATTAATAGATCAAAAATCACAAACACCGAGCAAAAATATTTGGACATTCTCGACATCAGCGAAGTGTGCGACATTGTGACGAAACCATTAGATTCTAATTCCTATTCCGAGCTAAAGAACAACTCATAAAGCGGTTAAGTGCGAGCCAAGAACAAAAGACCAGGCAACTGCTAGAAAACGAAGCTATGGGTGACGAAAAACCTTCCCAATTCCTTCGAAGACTGCAGGCACTAGCAGGATCAGTGGTCCCGGAGACATTAGTGAGGAGTATTTGGGTAAGACGCTTACCAGCCAATCTACAACCTATACTAGCTACGCAATCACGTCAAACACTAAGTGAAACTGCGGACTTGGCTGACAATATATTTACTGCTCTGCCTGTGAGCCCTTCCGGAGCGGCAATCACCCCTAAGCATTCGCAAGAATTCCAGATTCTCCATTCCCTCACGCAACAACTAACACAGCAACTTTCAGAGGTCAAGGGAGAGCTAGCTAGTGTCAAGCAGGACGTGCATGCTTCAAGAGGAATGCGAAATTCCCGCAGGCATTTTCGATCCCGATCCCAGTCGCGTCATCGCTCGCCATCTACACCTAGGGAAGCGCGCTCAGCCGGATTATGATGGTACCACTGGCGCTACAAGCAGGAAGCCCAGAAATGCACTATGCTCTGTTCATGGAACGAGGGAAACCAACCGGGCAGTCACTGATGGCGGCAAATGACACCTGCCTTAGTAAATCACCCCGCCTATTTATCTACGATCCTGAAACCGGACTTCGATTTCTCATCGACACCGGTGCCGATCTAGGTGTAATCCCGAGACTCCGAGTGGATGGTGCTCATCCCAAATCAACCTACGCACTTTCAGCTGCCAATGGTTCCTCTATAACCACATACGGAATAGTAGCGCGTACTCTCAACCTAGGACTCCGCCGAGATTTTCCATGGAGATTCATCATAGCTGACGTATCTCAACGTATCCTAGGAGCAGACTTCCTCGCAGACTTCCTCGCACACTATGGACTGCTCCCGGATCTGCAGCAAGACAAACTCTTGGACTCCACAACACAACTGGCATCACGTGGTGAGGTTTTGGAATGGACCGCTCCGACCGTCAAAGTAATTAATGGTGCTTCCTCTTTCCATGTGCTTCTGGAAAGGTTCCCGGGAATCACCAAACCAAACGGTGCTCCCAAACACATTAAACACAAAACTCAGCATCATATTATTACCACGTCTGGTCCGCCTGTCGCCCAGAAACCACGTCGCCTAGCTCCAGACAAACTAAAAACAGCAAGGAAGGAATTCGACACCATGGTGAAACTCGGACTTGCCAGGCCATCTAAAAGTCCTTGGTCCTCGCCGTTGCACCTAGTACCAAAAAACAACGGCGAATGGAGATCCTGGGGGGATTATAGAGCTCTGAATAGCAGAACCTGTCCTAACCAATATGACGTCCGCCATAGGATTTCGCACAGGAGCTCCAAGGAAAATCGATTTTTTCAACCATCGACTTAATCCGTGCGTTCAACCAAATCCCAGTAGCTGAGGAGGACATCGCGAAAACAGCCATCACCACACCATTCGGATTGTTCGAATTTCCATTTATGACGTTTGGACTTCGAAACGCAGCACAAACTTTTCAGCGTTTCATGGATGAAGTTACTCGAGGGTTGGACTATTGTTATGTGTACTTAGACGACATCCTTGTTGCCTCAACGACGCCCGAAGGTGTTCTTCACATGGAAACACTGTTTCAGCGGCTTCAGCAATACGGCATCGTCATTAACCCAAGTAAATGTGTTTTTGGCCAGTCCCAAGTCAAATTCCTAGGATATTGCGTCTCAAACGCAGGCACCCAACCACTGCCAGAAAAGGTTGAAACTATTCTGGCCTACACAAAACCTGAAACGGCCAAGCAACTTCGTCGCTTCCTGGGTATGGTGAATTTCTATCGGAGATTGATACCCAAAGCAGCCGAGATTCAAGCATCACTGAACACACTCCTCAAGAAAAAAATCAAAGGAAGATCCCCGTTACACTGGACCACAGAAGGTCTAGCCTCGTTCGAAGCCAGCAAGAAAGCACTAGCCCAGGCTACTTTGTTGTCGCACCCAAATGTCAACGCACCCCTTGCTATATTCTGTGATGCTTCAGACTCTGCCATTGGGGCTGCCTTGCAGCAGTAAGTAAATGATCAGTGGCAACCACTTAGCTTTTTCTCCAAGAAGCTCAGTCCTACAGAGTGCAAATATGGCGCATATGACCGTGAGCTACTGGCCGCATACCTATCCGTCAAATATTTCAGACACATGGTGGAGGCAAGAAACTTTAGTATTTTCACGGACCATAAACCACTGATATATGCATTTCGTCATAAGAAAAGCCAAGTATCACCTCGACAGTTCCGATACCTGGATTTTATCGGTCAATTCACGACAGACTTTCGGCATATAGCAGGGAGCGATAATGTGATTGCAGATGCCTTATCTAGGATTGATGAAGTTCATAAGTCAATCGACTACGACGCTCTAGCAAGATCCCAGAACAGTGACGAGGAACTGACCAGATTTTGTCAAGACGATTCGGTCTTGAAAATGAGACAAATCCAAATTCCTTTCAGTAACAACACAATCTGGTGCGATATGTCAACTTCAATAGCTAGACCATTTATTACGAAACCATTCAGGAAACCAGTTTTTGACAGCATACACCAACTAAGCCACCCCGGTGTCAGAGCCACAGTGAAACTAGCAACTCAGCGCTATGTTTGGCCATCTATAAAGAGTGACTGCAGGAAGTGGGCCCAATCCTGTCCTGAATGCCAGCGTTTGAAGGTCTCGCGTCATGTCATTAGTCCAGTCGGAACGTTTGCACCGCCCTCTAGCCGTTTTGAGCATGTTCACCTTGACATAGTGATAATGTCGTTATCTGAGGGATACAGATATTGTCTGACCATGATAGACAGATTTTCCAGGTGGCCTGAAGTAATACCACTGAAAGATCAGGAAGCAACCACTATTGCACGAGCCTTTTATGACAACTAGGTGTGCAGGTTTGGCGTTCCACTACGAGTCACCACCCATCAGGGCCGGCAATTTGAGTCTTGCCTGTTCAAGCAAATTAATTGTCTAATGGGCACCAATCATATTCGTACAACGGCATACCACCCCGCAGCTAACGGTATGATCGAAAGATTTCATCGCCAACTTAAGGCTTCCCTTCGATGTCATAAGTCCCGCTGGACCGAGAGCCTATCCACAGTTTTGTTCGGTATCCGGATGGCTTGGAAAGAGGACCTCGACGCTACAGCTGCAGAGATGATATACGGCCAACCCATTCGCCTGCCTGGAGAGTTCTTAGCATCCCGCTCACTGAATATCCAAGACGATGGCTCCAGCAACTTCGCCACTGAACTAAGTACACATTTTCTTGAGCTACGCCCCACCAATGGATCTAACCACGATGCAAAGAGAAAAACGTTTATTTTTAAAGATCTTCAAACAGCCACTCATGTTTTTGTTCGCCATGACGCTCAGAAGAAGCCTCTGCAACATCCTTACGATGGCCCGTACCGCGTCGTTAGCCGGGAGATTAAGGCGTTCCTCGTTGACATAAGGGGACTCCACGTCACCGTCAGTATCGATCGGCTCAAGCCAGCGTATATCTTGAACAAGGACCCAGAGGACATGCCACTGTCACAAGATATGGAGACGGAATACGTCATTCACCCAGCAGGAATCCCTAGAAACGATCAAGTCACTCTGCAACCCGCAGAAATTACCAGAACCAGATGTGTCTCGCAACGAGAAGAAGAAGCACACCAGCCACCAGATGGGAACCATGCTCCCGCATCAGAACCCATCAGCAGGTCACCAGAGCGACAGACCAGATCGGGCAGACATGTTCGGTTTCCCAACCGCTTCCAGGCTGGATTGTCGTGAATCTCAATCACTGGCAGGGGGGTGTTGTGGCGACTGAATGTCTCCCACATTTGTCTGCCAAAGTTAAAATTTGCGCATATCACACTGTATATATTTGTTTTTCTTTTTATTGTTACTGCATAACATACTGTACATATTTATTTTATTTTACATTTACTTTTTTAATCTAGGCTAATTATCTATTGCTATTGAGAAATGTAACAATTTGTAGGTACTTAGTTTTCTGTACATAATTGTGGGAATTTCCATCGGCATTTAGAGTCTAATTTAGTTTTAAGGTTCTTGTATGCTATCCGTTAATATTTATTTTTACAACACTTCTTTGTACGATTTTAAAATATGTTGTTGCACGTTCGATAGTAGGAACCATCACCGATAGTAAACTGTTTATTGCATTTAGGGTTTATGATAGGAAAATACCGAAACGACCCTTCTTAGTAAAGCTTTCTCCAAATTCCCATTTTACTATCTGTAATGAATGTTTTTATTTTGACCATGGGAAAGTTTACGAAGATAGAAAAAAACCCCTTTTGCCAACGAATAGGACCAATCAAAGCGAGGAATTTTGGCACAGGGGGTGGAACTTTATGTTTCTTGAGATTTGTAATTATATTAAAGGGGGACTCTGTTTTTGGACTTGCAAGAAGTCGGATGTGAATTTTGTTGTTCTAGTTCACAGTAGTTCTTATTTTATTTCGTTTTAACAGTGGTTCAATAAACTTTCCCAGTTCATATACAAAAGGAATGTATTGGATATATAGCTAATCAAGCACACACATACATTCCTAAAGACATATATATATATATATATATATATATATATATATATATATATATATATATATATATATATTGATTTTTACTCCTTCACGGATGGAAAAATACAATGTGTTTTCATTCCGGGTATACATCCGTTCACTACTGTCGTTCTGAAAAGAACAGTTTTGCTGACGTTTCGCCAAAATCACATTTGGCATTTTCGAAGCTTTCTTTCTCACGTCCGAATAGAGACTCACACAGTCTCTATTATTTCAATTATATATATATATATATATATATATATATATATATATATATATATATATATATATATATATATATATATATATATATATATATATATATATATATATATATATATATATATATATATATATATATATATATATATATATATATATATATATATATATATATATATATATATATATATATATATATATATATAAATATATATATATATATATATATATATATATATATATATATATATATATATATATATATATATATATATATATATATATATATATATATATATATATATATACCGGGTGTCAACGATATCGTTTTACACGATGCCATTCATTTGCTTTTTAGGTTAGGATATTTATATTTGAGTTAACGAAATATGGTATTAAGACACATATTTTTCATGAAAAAACAATTGAATATTACTGCCAGTTTTTCCGATATCAGAACCAAGTTAAGAATTTCAAATGGAACCCTGTATATTATTTTACATAGTTTGATAGAGCTTAGAATTACCTTTTCAATGACATATCACAAGTAATATTTTTTTTTCAAAATGGCGGACCAGGAAGCGCTTTTTCAAAATTCAATAAGGCGGTCGTTTCCCGATACCGATGAAATTTTGTTTAACAAATTATTAAAATATTAAACAAAATGGGGTTTTCAATGGATTTTAATCAAATTTAAAATCAAATTTTTAATTTATCACAAAATGGGATAAGTTTAATTTTTTCTTTAAAATGTGAACTTTTTCTTAAATTTTCTTAAAGATTTTAAATAGAAAGTTGTATTTATTAAATATTAGTATTAAAGTATATCTTATTAGCTACACGAAACCGCATAACAAGCCGTATTTTTGCTTTTTGTTTCAGAAAAAATTGACAAAACCTTGCCGATACACATTTTTCCTAATACATAACATGAAACAAACACACACATATTATTAATCAGAAAATCCTGGAATATTTTTTATTGTTTATTGATAAGTAATTTTGTATTATTTTGACATTTTATGACTGTTGTCTTATTTTAGGAAAGCGAGAAAAAATCACAAGTAGTATTAATTTTATTACCGACCAATAGCGTTACTGCCGGCTTTCTCAAAAATGTTCGAAAAGGCATTTCAGAGGCGTCTAGTCTCCTTCTTTAATAAACATTATTTGTTCAATCCAAGACAGTTTGGCTTTATTGTGGGTTCTTGCACCCAAGACGCACTATTGTCATTTCTTGAAAATGTATTAAATAACTTAAATGAAAAGCAAAAAATATCAGCACTTTTTTTGGATTTGAGTAAAGCGTTTAACAGTGTCAACCACGCGTTGTTTTGCAAAAGCTTCATATGTATGGAGTTCGGGGTAGTGGCAATTCGTGGTTAAAGAGCTATTCAGAAAACAGAATGCAGAGGTTCAGGGTCGCTAACGCGGTTTCTGCTGATATGGAATTCGGAACAGATGTACACCAAGGAAGTGTTCTAGGGCCAACTCTATTTGTAATTTTAATAAATGATATTCCTTTAAACGTACAGCAGGAACTCTTGACACTTTTTGCTGGCGATACGTTGTCGATTATCGCTAATCGGGATTGTCTGGCCTTTCTGGAAGGGCGGGTGCTTGTGTCGGGGAGATGCAGACCTGGGGTGCGATTTTGCACTTATCATTTCGTTAGTTAACGAAAATTTTCTCCGTTCGGAGAGCTGTTCGGCAGGACAATCGGATTTTCCGATCCTGGTTTGTTAAACACCAACCTACTACTAAAGCCGCCATTTTCCGAATGTGTCAGTTCTTGAGTTTTTGATAATATTTAAATTTACTGCCTTGGAGTTTCATTTCGTAAGATAAAAAGTAGTTTTGATTACTTGAAAGCTAAACCATGATATATTAGCATATGCATCATACCGTAAATAATCAACAGATGCCAAAATATTCAAGAAAATCATGAAAACATGGAACCTCCAAATAAGCAGCGAAGATACGAAACTCGTAAATCCTTCAAATTAAACAAGGTAAGCTAATCTGTTTAAAAAATATTATCTATGTCATATTATTACGAAACCTGTATATTTTAGTTATTAATGAATCATTATTTTTAATTCAGTGAATTCTTCTTTCTTGATCATTTTGTTAGAAGTACGGGAAAACATAAAACGCTATCCTCAAAATGTACTTCTTTTGAAGAAATATTTAACAATTGAATGAATATTCTGTTTAAATATTAATTACATTATTTGCTATATGGTGCAAAATTCTATATTACGTATTTTATTTTTAAAAGAAAAGGGACCTATGTTAATATGTATTCCATCTATTCTAATCCAGCACCGCGGCTGTTATGCAACCACATAAACATCATACATTTATCCGCCTTTGAAACGGGGCGCGCCTTCCACAGAAAAATAATATAATAATATAGGCGAAATGAGTTCCTCGGGAGAACAAAGCGTTTTAAACTTAGAGTAAGAATAAAAATCTTACTCTAGGTTGTAATTGCCCGTTGTTACTGGGGAATGGCCTTCCCTATTTTAAGAATAGGTAGTATTTTATTTATTTTGGTCTCTCGTAACCTAACCTAAATTTTTTAATTCACAGATACACAGTAAACAAGTCGAACAGCTGATGGATCACTTGCGGAAACATAACAGTGGTTTAATAATGGTGTATTAAAGTATTGCAAAATTGAACATAAATACCAGTAACTAGGAACCAATTTAAGAATAATATTTTCTATTGATGGAAAGACTAAAGAAGCAATAAGGGCAGTTGAATCTAGATTATCATAATACTGTTACAGGTAGGCATGAATTTGTATATTTTTAAGCAAATAGAATGTACTTGCTAAAATTATATTTTATTGTCTATGTCGAGGTCTATGTATAACTTGTAAACAAAAGTATTCCTTAACAGGTATTATCAAAGAAAATTTATAGTGTAAGCTATTATTTTCTTTGGTATTATATATTTTTACTGTTGAGGGCGAAATGAAATAATCTTTGTTTTTCTTTAAAAGAACTATAGTTGGAATTATATAATGTCATAATTATTAAAGTATGGAAATAATTAGTTATATTATATTACACAATATGTGGTGTATGGCACATTTATTGATTATAGCAATATTTTTACTTTTTTGCAGAATATGACCCTAAAAAGAAGGGAATGATACAAGAAATGATGTCAAGTATTTGATACAGTATTTTTATTTACCTTTCACATACTTAGTCAATATAAGGAAGAACAATCACCGAAGCACAATTACAAATTCTTCGATAAGCTATTTTGTTGATTCAAATTTGAACTCGACCATTTTGATTGTAGAAGTAAGTATTAATTGTGATTTTTGATGAGAAACTTACTATAATATTAGACTTAAACAGATTAGGCTAGTATAATTCATAAAATTATGTTTAGCAAAGTCTACTGCAAAACATACCTATGAGTTCGTTATTATAAAAAATTATCAGTTTACAGTATCAAACAGAATTTAACACTTGAAACCTTGTTTAATTTGACTAATTGTTTTTGCACTGATATTCTGTCGGAAAACAGCAGCAAGATAATGCATAGCAACTCAACTAATGAATGGTGCACTTATTTTTTTATTATGTCATCCATTAAACTTTGTGCTAGACACCTCATTATGTTTTATATGTTTGTCTAATGTCTTACAGTGTGATACAAATATGTTTGAAGTGTTTGTTTTTCCTTGGGTTTTGCTAATTTCAACTTTTAATGTGTATTTTTAAATTAATCTTTTGTTCAAACCTATGAATCGCTTTTGAAGTTTCACATCACAATAAAAATATTCTATTTAAAAAATAACTATTATATGACTTAATAAGTTCATTATGTTTAATGGAATTTATTTGTTTATTCCTATGTAAAATTGTACAGGGTGCCTGATTATATTGGTATTGGTACGTACCCTACAGGCCTTATGCTATGAGTTATCAGAAAACTTTAAATACAAATGTTTTTGGGTTTGAACAAAATCATCATTCATTAATCATTCTTGCCGATTATAAATATACTAGGTTTAAACTTTATCGCTAAAGATAATAGAGAAATTTTAGAAAAACCCTGTCATAAGAGGCAATGTGTAAGAGAGAGATGGAGAAAGCTCCCAATATAGTGGAGTCAGTTGGAATACATTGCTTCTTCTGATAGGGTTTTTCTTAAATTTCTTGATTATCTTTATAGATAAAGGTCTTAAACCTAGTCCGTTATTAATAATCAGCAAGAAGAGACCATTTGAGGTGTATCTATTATACAGGGTGTGCCTTTTAAAATAATGCAGTCGATGCCCATTTGCTAAATTTCCGATTATCTTTTGTTTGTTTTTCTTGTAAATTGACCAAATCTAAACACTTCTATATTTAAAGTTTTTTGATAACTCATAATAAAGTCTCTAGGGTACTGTTTAAAATATAACCAAACATCCTGTACATAAAATCTGTATAAAATATCAGATGTGTTAAAAATTAAAAAAAAACTACATATATATACATAAAGGAACAAAAGTGAACCAAACTTAATTTTAGAGAAAAAATTATACACCATATACATTATACCTATATCATGAAGAAACCTTATTTTTTGTGAGTTAAGTTAACTGTGTTTCCCACTTTTGACCAGAAGAGGTTATTTCAAATCCATTATTATGTAATTCTGGGATACCTTTTTAGGTACTGGAAGAAACTAGGTTGCTAAAAGTACATTTTGTAAGGATATATTAAATATTTATACAGGATGTCCCAAAAATGTTGTATAAGGTGCAGCTGCTGTTTTTTTATTATGGACTATTTTGTTTTATTAAAGAACAAAACGTCTTGTTTATATGCAATTTGGTAAACTGAGGTTTAATACCTTAAAAAAGACTATACATGAATTTGTAATTTGTTTTGTTTAAAATTTTATTTTTTAAACTTCAATTTACTTGAAACATCTGTATGTTGCCTTTTTTAATCATATCAAATAAAGTATAACTGACTTAAGTCTATGAAAATTAAGATTACTCACAGTGAAAACTGTATTTTGTGAAACATTTTTTTTTCGATTTTTTCTTCAGAATAACTTTATTTTATAAATTCAATTCTGTCTCTATTTTGTAAGATTTGGAGGTGATCATGGTATCTATTGTTCAGAAAGTCAAGAACTACAACATATATAAAATGTAGGGAATTTCCCTCAAGCTAGTTTTATAAGATTTATGTGTAGTCCTAGTAGCTACCTCGCAATTCACCCTTTCTTATAGGCTTTGTTCAGTATAATTTTTAGAATACCTAGTGGCATTGTGGATTGTGACGTATAAATGACGAACTTAAAGATGGAAATTTTTGGACAATATTCAGATCTCAATTTTTGTTCAACAAAAATTAACATATTTAGTTACGGTTTTCGACACTCTCTAGCAGGCGCGTAACTAAGGGGGGCATAGGGGAGGCGATGTCTTTTTTTTTGGGATATTGCATGGGCGCCCGCAGAACCATAACTGATGAAAAAAAAACCAAAAAAGGTCATGCATAGTCCATTTGGTATATAAATGTAATTTATATATGTAATATACAATATTTACATTTTCCAGGGGAGGCAAGCGTCCCCCTCCCCCCTTCCCCCCATTCAGTAACAGGAGTCTAGGGACGCCCCTACGGTCTAGCACTAAGTTTATAGCCTAGAGGATGTTAATGCAGAGGTCTTCAATAAGTTGATTTACAGACTGTTTTGTAAAACACTTGTAAAAAAAAGTTTTCCTTGTTTTTTTTTTAAATTCTTTAGTTTTTTTTTGTACAGGGTGTTTTCAACGAAATTGTAAATTTTTTTTAAACATGTTTTTTTTCTCAACTTTTGTATCCCTTATACTATTATTTCTTACCTCAGTTATGAATAAAGGTAATGTCTCTAAATTTATAAATGCGACTGTTGTACAGGGCTTTCGTTTATATTTTGACACCTAGTTACATCTTTAATTATAGAAAATTAAAAAAAAAAACTTTAATTTCAAAATTTGTAGGATTATTCCTGTATTATAGTCTAAGAATATCAGATATTTCTAAAAATTATTGAAAAGTAGAAAAAACTACATAACATGGATTTTTTAAATGTGACACCTTGAATATTATTATCTAATTAAATTAGTCTTTTCATACCGATTATAAATATACGAGTTCAGAGAGAGAGAGAGGACTAATATCTTTGCCTCTTATGAAATGGCTTTTATCAATTTTTTGGATAATCTTTAAAGATAAACGTACCAAACCTTATATAATTGCTAACTTCAGATTCATTTAATGTTGCATTAAATGGGGCCAGCTAAAAAAAATATAGGTTATGTAATTTCTTCTATTCAGTAATATTTTGTATTCTTAAAAGATAAAAGTGAAAAAATCCTACAATTATTGTGTTTTTATTTTCTATAGTTAAAGCTGTATCTAGATGTCAAAATATAAATAAAAACATTACACTTATAAAAAAGTGTTTTGCATATTTTTTACTTTGAACTAACTTCAAACTCATCATTAGAATTCATTAATGTCTATGTAAATTTAAATAATAACAGACCTTTTTACCATTATTTAATAAGTTTCATTAATTTTTAAACTCTCAAATGACCTTTTGATCTGATGGATCATGAAACTTAGTTTAAAGTAAAAAGTTCACAATAGAATGGGGTAAGAAACAATTGTTTGATGCATACAGGAGCTGAGAAAAACAACACATCCAGAAGAATTTACATTTTGGTGAAAATACCCTTTATATAAAAAAAGTTTTTTGGTATTCGGGTGTGAATTATCCTGGGTAGAAAAGAACAATATAATATTTCGTTTTGTAATAGTCATTGTCTGTGTATAAACATTTTGTGAAAATGACAAGGGCTTAGATAATACTCTGTGTAACAGATTTCTTGTGGCCTTTTGCATTTTCGAAGCGATAAATCCAACATATAGTGCTAGGGATTATCGAAAACCACAACTCAATATATAAATTCTGGTTGAAAATTAGTAAACTTGAATTTTGTCTACAAATTTGGACATCAGTACTTAAAATTAATTAATGTAGGGGTTATGGTTATATTGAATAAAAAAAATTGTTGGTTACAAACACAAGTTTAAAAAGCCATATTTATATGGATATTCTTTATATTTTCTTAAGGGGAATATGCTTCTTAAGTATTGCTTTTAATTTTTAACGAAAATTGGAAATATACCTATTTTATCAATAACGAAGCTTTTTAATAGCATATTTACAGCTGATTTTTCGAAAAGCAATTTTTTTACAATATTTTTTCTTCTTTTTAGGTATTTCAAGTCACAGTGTGAGTCCTTTGGACCCTTTGTAAAAGAAAATGGTGTGTACTTACATATCACCAGAAATCAGCAGCAATGGAAACTAATTTCAGCTTGTAACAACTTGAACAATAAAAACATGTCCAATTGAAATATTTTTTTATTTAGTGACAAATATAGAATTGATTTTCACTATAAAATGTTGCAACACTTTTAAAAAAAAATTAAAGAAGTCAATTTCATAATAATCAAAATGGAAAATTATTTTATTTAACGAAAAAAATTATTATATTTAGGCGTTTTATAGATACAGATTTACAGGGATATAGAAAGTTAGAGATTGATACCATTATGAAATTAGTTATGGGTGGTATTATATATGAATCTTTAAACAAATTTCCAAAAGTTAAGGTATGATCGTAGAAATATTTATTTTTCAGTTCCAACTGTTTCTTTTAGTAGTTATGTAAACTCTCCAAACGTCAATTTTTAGTTTCTGGACGATAAAATTACTCTATTAGGTATAGGATCAACTAACTGTGCAGTAATTTTATTATTTTTAATGCAATGAAAAAAATGCAAAGTAAATTTTCTTCTTCCCAATCATATGGTAATTATCAGTATCTTTGAAATATAGAGAGAGTGACAAAATATCTATTTTTATTAAATGAATACCCTGTCTATTTTTTACACCTATGAAAAGCTAAAAAATATCTTTCCAAAAAACTTCATGCCAAATTTTCTGATATACCCAATATGATATTTAAAAAACTAAAATTAATACCTTCCTGCAAATGGCCATATTATTTTTGAATATATAAATTTCGTAACAGATACAAATAGAGTATTTCTTAAAAGGGCTTCTTTATATAGAGCATTCCATGTAAAAAATTACACTGTGTGTAATATTTTTTAGTACGAGAAATAATAAAAATATTAGAGAGGGACCACTTTAAATGGCAATCAATTTCCCTCGTACAGATTGTCACTACAATTTGCTGCATATTCAAATAATTTATTAGGCCGTCATTTACTTTTGTCATACAAGATTCGGACTAAAATTTTACCAGTCTGTCTCTGTTTCTCACTTGAGTTTTATGCAATTTTATTTCATTAGGCCGCCATTTTGTTTCGCCATATTCGATTTTTACCAAAATGTGTCCATTCCGTTGAAAACTTAAATTCAACTGGATAAGTAGTTTTTAAGCTATGCTGCGTACAGACAGACTGACAGAAGTGGGGAAACATGGGGCCGAAGCACCCTAAAATGCAAAGTTCTGCAAAAATGTTAAAGGGTTAATTTTTCATTTTTTACACTTTTAAACTGATCTAAATGCTGGTGGTTGCCCTTCTTTAATAAGGACTTTTATTTATTTTAAACTTTATAATTAAATGGTAAAAGTATTAACTTCTATTTGTTTATTTTTCAAATGATTTAATACATCCTATTATGTATTTTAATAATTTTAAGACAGAATAAGTGTGTAACTTATTTTATTAAGACCATATTACCATTATATTAAAAATTGTCTTAAAATAAACAATACATTTGGAAAAATAAAAAACATATTTTTATTACCAATTCATTAGACAAATATAGAAAACAAATGTATTAGAAATTAAAGTTAGAAGTTTCATTTTGAAAAAATATTTAATTCAGAATAAATATAACATTTTGACTAGTACGTCTAAAACTAGTCCACTCTAATAAAGATATGTATGCATTTATCACTACAGTACATTCAATTTGTAGACAATAAAGAAAAAAAACTTAAGCTCTATCTCAAAATATGGCTTACTAAAGTATTCAACAATTGTCTGTTAAAATTATTAGATTTTAGTTTAATGCTGATTCTTTAACAAATGTTTGCTTAGTGTCCTATTTATTTAAAAAGGTGTTGTGTATCTTAAAATAGTTATTTCCTACCTCGAAATACCTGACAGTGTCTTTAAGAATATCATATTCTCTAATGTCTCTAAAACATCTGCAAATACAAGTGCAAAAATATTATATTACGCCTTTATAATAACACAGCAACAATATAATATCCACTAAAATGTTCACTTTTTTCACTGCACTCACATGTAGCGATTAATTAAAGTCAAATTTAGGTCTCTTGAAATCACCACTTATTTGTTAACTTCTGTTTTATTAGAATATTAGTAGGTATTAGGTACAATATTATTCACCATCACCAATTGATGCCAACAATGCTGCTATATCTTCCATTTTAGAAGTATAACAAACACAAGTATTAAGGATCTCCAGGCAGACCTTAGTAGTTTCAGATTTTTAACTCTTCATCACTTTTTAATTATTTCCAAAATAATAAAGTATACTTAATTAATTAGGCCAAACAAATGTGTCGTGTTTTGCTCAACGTCAACAAAATAATTTTAAGGTTAACAGTAATTGTCAAATCGTAATGAAAAACTGGCCTACTTGACGTCAAAAAATACATGCAATTTTCTATTTAAGAAATGGATGCTACTTCCAACCTTTGTCAGTTGTTTCGCTAAATCACGTGATTTAGCGATTCGTTAACTAACGAAATGATAAGTGCAAAATCGCACCCCTGGTGTGATTTGAATGGTCTAGTTTTAAATGTTTTAAATACAGACTTACTGCTTTTATCTTTAGCAAAAATAAGACAAATAGAAAGATTGTTAGTAAGGACTACGGGTGATACTTGTAATAAGACTCTTAAACAAAGCGACACCACTAAATTTTCAGGTGTACATATTGACAGCTTTTTATCTTTTGAAAGTCACATTGGAAATCTGGTCAAAAGGCTATCATCAAAGAGCTTTGTTTTATCTCAGCTCAGGAAAACATACGGTCCGCAAACCTTGAAAATGTAATACTATGGCTGTGTACACTCCCTGTTGCAATATGGCTTGCTATGTTGGGGAAATAGTATAGGCGTTAATCGTATATTTATATTGCAAAAGTGATTAAGAAGTACGTTTGGACTGAGAAAAACTGACTCATGTCGTCAATTGTCGTTGTGCAACAAGATATTAACAATATTTAACATGTATATTTTAGAAGTAGGTTTATTTATATATACAAAAATATTGAAAATTTCAAAAAGTATGCGACGTAAGTAAGTATGAAACTCGTAATGCTAATAAGCTGTACATACCTCAATTTAACACATTTTTAATAAAAATCGAGGGCTAGTATTTACGTCTCTTAGAGTTTATAACCATCTGCCGGATGACATAAAGCATCATACAAGCATTATAAAATTTAAACGTTATCTAAAAACATTATTTCAAATTGTATTCTATTCGTTGTCAGAATTTTTTATGCACAATTTTTAAAACATTCTTCTATTGCTTGCTGTCTTTTTTACTGTTAGTATTTTTTGTTGACGTCTCTACAGTTGTTCTTGGTCTTGGTATTTATCCTTATTTGTACTTTGAATTTTACTTTAAACTTAAATGTAGGTTATGGTTTATTTATTATTATTTATTGATTTGACATATATATATATATATATATATATATATATATATATATATATATAGATATATATATAAACCTTTCAAATTACAGAAACAGTGTGTTATTTATCACCTTTTTTCCTCTCCTATATATGAAGTAATTTGTAGTTTACAAAAACGCATTACTTTTTTTGCAAAAAAAGACAGACAATTTTCTTGTGCTTAAATTAATTAAAAATAATGTCCATTTATTCTAAAGTATATGTTTTTCTTATTCTTGTATCTGTGTATTAAAAGTAAGGTTTTTAAAAATAGAAATATTTTCACATTTATATACTTTTTAAAGAGTAAATACCAATAAATTAAATATACGTGTGTGTTCATTTATTAAATGGAAACTACCTCGCGCTTAGTCCTTGTTTTAAAAATTTAAAAGGGAACACTCTAGAAGAGTGTAGATCACATTTTTATATAAAAGCGTTCTATTTAAACTGGTACATTTTATAAGATAAAATTATAAAATAACGCACATCTTAAAAAAATAAAAAATACATTATGAACTTCCAAAATATGCCGAGAATATTATTATTATTTTTTTTTTTTATTTAGTGGCTTTGGAACTAAGTCCATTTGGCCATGATAGGGTATTCTAATATAACTAGAACTATATGTATTAGCCTACTCTAAATTTCCTAACCAACGAAACTTGAAACCAAAATTGAGACACATGGGAATATAGACAGGGACACACACTTCTCGTCCTGAGGCCTATGCAGGACATTGATTTTTACTTCACAAGACAGGAGGGCCCGGAAAGGTAAGGATGAAGAACACAATAGGTAAGTAAACAAAGGATAACAAATTCTAACTATCTATAGTATAAAACCAAATTAAATTTAAATCTTGGTTCTGGAGATTTTAAGAAATCGTAAGAAAATATTCTCAATTGAGGGATTTGTGATAACTCTATACATAAAGGATGAAGAATTAAGTGGAAGGATATTTTCTCTATTTAATTCTGATATAAGGAACTGTATTGCATGGGTGTTTAAGGAACAGTAGAATAGTCTATGATTAAGGTCATCTATTGATTCATTATCACATTCACAGTAAGGCGACTGTGCCATTTTAAGTTAGAACAGGTGTTTATTGAAGCTACCATGGCCAAAAAGGAATCTAAGATAAGAAATACTTAGTTGCCGTTGTAAACCGAGTCTGATTATTGCAGGACTTCTTGGCAAAATTGGATCTATGCTTGTATAATGGTTATTAGTATTTGACACATATACTTTGTAGTCATTTTCCCAGAGTGTGAAATTAGATATTTTGATATCTCTATACAGGTCGGTGGCGGGGATGCCCTGGACCTCCACACCATCCGTCAATGCTTCTTTGGCCGCTCTATCGACCAGCTCATTACCTTCCAGGCCTGAATGACCTTTTACCCATATAAATATTATCTCCCTTTTGAGAGAATGAAGCTTTGAAACCTTATCTATAATGTTGGCTATTATGGGATTACCCATTGAGTTATTTTTAAGGGCTTTAAGTACGGATTGCGAGTCAGAGAGTACTATGATGTTGGAAAGGACATGTTCATTATTTATATAATATTCTAAAGCTGTTAAAATGGCCATGGCTTCGGCTGTAAATATTGAGGCAAGCCTATTACACTTAAATTTTTGAACAACTGAAAGTTCGGGCATCACAAAAGCAAAGCCCACACCCCCGTCGTTCTTAGAGCCATCAGTGTAAATTTTGAGATAGTGGCGATACTGTTGTAATTCTCTATTGAGGATACTTTTGTTTATTGACGAAAACTCCGTAAACTGGGGGATAATCACTATCGGATTCACAATACAGTTTTCATATGGATAGTTATATAGATCAAGCTTATCCCTTTTGAGCAAAAAATTGTCGCATCTAGATACTGAAGTGTGGGCCTCTGCTAGAGGTGGATCATTCTTAAAGGTCCAATAGGGAGCTACAAGATTGGAAATTGCCAAAAAACTAATTTTTTTTAATAAATAATTATTACTGAACTGCATGTTTTTAATTAGAAATTTTTGAGCCAAAATTTTTCTTCTAAGATATAGAGGAAGCTCTCTACACTCAGATAACAAGGCCTGAGTAGGAGTGGACATAAAAGCCCCCGTGACAAGTCTGAGGGCCTTGAACTGGACTACATCCAATTTTCTTAATTGGGATTTACATGCTGATCCATAGAATATACTTCCAATATCTAGAATAGATCTGGTAAATGATCTATAGAGAAGAAGCATTGTTTTGGGGTCTGAGCCCCAGGATCTAGATGCAACAGCTCTCATTAAGTTTAAACTTTTTTCTGTTTTGTTTACTATATAACTAATATGATCATTCCAGTTAAGCTTTTGATCTAGGAAAACGCCTAGGTATTTTATAGATTGGACCCAGGGTACAGTAGTATGATTTAAAGTAATAGTTTCTTCTTTGTTGATCCTATGCCTAGTAAAAAACATAACTGCTGACTTCTTATCGGATATTGTGAATCCATTTTCAGGAAAATATCTGTTACAGATGTACATAATGTGACTGAGATTAGATTTACATTGTTCAAATCTTTTATGTCTACTGTATATGCAAAAATCATCTGCAAATTGAAGAACTAGAGAATCAAAACCTAAATCGTGAATATCTCTGGTATAAATATTGAATAGAAAGGGGCTCAACACAGATCCCTGAGGGAGACCACAAGATACCAGTCTAGACTCACTAAGCGAATTATCCGTTTGTATTGAAATTACTCTATTTACAAATAATCTGACTATATTACAAGCGATAGTTCGGGGTATAATTTTTGACAGTTCTTCTATTAAGATATGTAAATTAACATTTTCGTAGGCGCTAGAAATATCAAGAAATATGGCACCTAGATAGTCGTTATCGGTTAAAGTGTTTTGAATGTCCGTCACCAAATGAGCCAGGCAATCGGAAACCCCCCCACCACGTCGAAAACCAAACTGATTCGGGGAAAAAATCCCTCTTGACTCACACCACCATTCCAACCGAGATTTTATGATTCTTTCAAGGGTTTTCATAATACATGATGATAGAGCAATTGGCCTAAATTCGCCAATTTTACCTGGTTTATTTATAGGAATAATTAATGAATTTTTAATACATGGGATTTCATCCCCTCTGCAGATAACTTTCTCGAAAGCAGTACATAAAAGATTCTTATACGAATCGGGTAGATTTTCCAACATGGAGTATGAAACTCCATCTAAACCGGGGGCGGTATCTCTATGTTTTTTTTTGTTATGGTATTAAATTCCTCAAGGGTGATTGGATTTGTTTAAAAATGAGTGGAATATATATTACATCTAGGTATTTCCTGAGATACTGTATCAGGAGCAATTTTTTTAATAAACGCCTCAGCTGCTTCGTTAGACATAGTATTTGATATGTTACCAGAAATACCTTTGTTAGCAGAGTTCACCCTTTTCCAAACCAGTGAAGGATTACTTTGGGCATTAAGGGAGCAACAAAACTGCCGCCAGCCTAGTTTGGCCTTCTTTTTGAATGTTATTTTACATTTGGCAGTTATTCTTTTAACACTAACGAAATTTTCGATGGAGGAGTATTCCCTAAACTTCTTAAGGGCTTCATTACGTAACTTAGCAATTTCGGTACATTCATTATCCCACCATGGTGGGCTGATTCTCTGAGGTCTTTTCCTACGAGGAAAAATTGAGTCCGCGGTGTTACATATATTATCGTAAACAAATTCAATAATTTCATTAGCATTAAGGTCATGAGGATTAAAGTTATTGAATTTACCTTGTAACTCAAGAGAATAAGCATACCAGTCCGCATTTTTTACATTTCAACCTTTTCTTTCATGGGTTGTAGAAGCCTCATTGGTGTCGTTAATGACCAATTGTACCGGAAAATGATCAGCGCCATATGTGTCATTTAAAACCCTCCAAGAAGACCTATTTAAGAGATTAGAGGATATAATAGTTACATCAATAGCAGACGCATGCGTGCCAGGTACACCAAGCCTGGTTGGTTCCCCTTCATTCCTGACCACAAGGTTAGGATTAGAATCTAAGGCCTCCATTAAAGCAATACCGAATTGGTCATTTTTATTACAGCCCCACAAATTGTGATGAGCATTAAAATCTCCTGCAATTACGCAATGTTGGTTCAAGGAATGAAAAATCAGTTCGTACTGTCGAGAACCGACCTGTACATTGGGAGGTCTGTAAACCGAAACGATATGGATTTTTTGTTAAACTCAATATTTACACTACAAACTTCAAATTTGTTATTATTAAAAGGAACAATACTACAAATTTGAAAAGGGATAGATTTTCTAATTAATATTGCTACACCGCCCTTACCACCAGGTCGGTCTTTTCGAATAATATTATATCCGCTAAGAACTATATTGTAGTTAGGTTTGTACCAAGTTTCACTCAAAATACCTATATCAAATTGAGTATCCCTAATAAGGTTCTTAAGTAGATTGTGATTAGCAAAAGCTGATCTAGCGTTCCATTGAACAATCGTTAACTTTTGCTTTGTTGATCCCATAGCTTAAGCAGTCACCAACAACTGTTTCAATAATTTCCTCTAAATTAATATTTTCAAAAACGTTTACCAAGTTAGGACGTACTAAAGGTTTATAGGAAGAACAGATTTTATTTTTTAATTTTTCACTAATTTTTAATTTAATTTCTACAATACTGTCTTCAGTTAAATTTGGCTGACTATGTATTAGGGGAGACCCTGTATATGACCAGTCAAACTCTCTCTGAATGGGTTCGTAGTTAGGACTCCTATCGTGCACTTTCCTTTTTTTGTTGTTATTATCAGAATAGAACGTACTAGGTTGAGACAAAGAGTTATGTACTCCATGTCTGTTTGTCATAAATTTATTTTGATTGTTATTCGTCTTTTTCTCGGGAAGGTTAGGAAATTCATGAAAAGAAGATAATAGGGGAGAAAATTTATTTTTGTTAACGAGACCGGCATAAGAAGGCAGATCAACAATTTTTTCGGCTTCTTTGAAAGATAGGTTTAGGTTAGCCATTGCTTCTTTAGTTCTTTTTTGTTTTAAAAAGATTGGACATAATTTGTTTGTAGAATTATGTGTATTAGACTTGCAATGTATGCAAAAAATGTTACATTCGTCGCACTTGTTTTTTTCTCCTGGAAGAACCTGAGAACAATTTTTACACCTTTTTTTACCCTTACACTGTAAAGCCGTGTGACCAAAATTGAGACATTGAAAACACTGTGAAACTGGAGAGTACCAAACTTGTACTTCATGTCTTAATTTTTAGATATAAACATGTTGTGGTAAGGTCAATTGGTCGAAAGTAATTATTACTTGCTGTTTAGGTACTTTAATTGATTTGCCATCCTTATCGATTACAGTTTTGTAACGTCTTTTAACAGATTTTATTTTTATATCAGATTGTATAATTTTAATTAGTTGCTCCTCCGAGAAAGTGGTATCTACTCCACGTATAAGACCTTTTTTCTCAGTAAGGTGCGAAGGAATGTAGGCTACAAGGTTATTTTTTTCAAAAATTTCATTTGAAATTAAGGAATTAGCTGCTAATGCTGAATTACAAAAAACTTGTACTCGGTTTCGACCGACTATATCCAAATAGGTAATATTTTTTTCGTCTCCATCTAAATTATATAATTTTTCGCTAATACGAATAGGGTGTAGTTTTCCAAAATTTAAATACTTATGTTCAATAAATACAGAGAATGGACCGGTACTGCTATCTTTATACCTGTTATTAAAATCAATATTTTTTATGCGGTCAGATATTATTTTCCCCTGTTTTTCCTGATTGTCTCCATCGGGTGGCTCACCTCCCTCATCATAATTACCCCCCGTCATGTTAGCAACATGCGAAGGGCAATACTAAATAATGGAAAAGTTACAACTTACAGATTATCGTATTTAGTTATTTTAAATTCCTAAGAAATAATCCAAATCAGATATGCACGAGAACGAACAACACCAAAAAAAACGGTTTCGTTATCTCTCACGGTCAAGCGCGTCCGTATCGGATAGTAGCAAAACCCGAACTCTGGAGAATATTATGCATAGTACATATTTTGTCATGAGTTTAGGTGAAGTTTCCAATACTCTTCAATTTTACCATCAAAATTTATTAAATCTAAAGACATTTTAAACGAGATATTTGTTATTTTTAAGGGATGTATCTAAGCCTTCTTGTAAAACATGCCTCCAAATGGAGTTTTCAAATAAAGACCCTATATATGTTTAAGCGATATAATTGTACTGTTTACCTATGATTACATCGAAAAACACAAGGAAAAAATATGTCACTGATGATTTGGAATATTTAAATATTTTTATCCATTCAGACAATTTCACTCCGCCTATGGTTCTTGTTTGTAACTATCAATTTTGTAAATAAACAAGTTGTACTCCCCTGCAGTATTTTCTACGTTATCCTTGAGTCACAGCACTCAATGTATTTGGTATAGGTGTTATGTATCTTTTTGTGTATTTAATCTAAGGTTTCTATAAATACTCTGTACAAATGATTTTTAATTAGCTTTGAAGAATAGTTATAAAGGTATCACAACTACTTATGTCAAAAGGTTTTTATATAGTTTAAAAGAGTCTCTGTAAACCTGGGTATGTATGCAATCAAAGTCAATCATAGCCGCTAGAAAAAAATCCTTTAGCTTTGTATTGAGCAAAATGTCTTTGTTTTTATTTTCCTTTGTCAAATGTCATACCATATTAAAATCCGACAGTTTCTTTAATATATATATATATATATATATATATATATATATATATATATATATATATATATATATATATATATATATATATATATATATATATATATATATATATATATATATATATATATATATATATATATATATATATATATATATATATATATATATATATATATATATATATATATATATATATATATATATATATATATATATATATATATATATATATATATATATATATATATATATATATATATATATATATATATATATATATATATATATATATATATATATATATATATATATATATATATATATATATATATATATAATATATTATGTGTTTTTTATTCCGGGTGTACATCCGTTCACTACTTGGCATTTTCGAAGCTTTCTTTCTCGCGTCCGAACAGAGTCTCTATTCGGACGCGAGAAAGAAAGCTTCGAAAATGCCAAATGTGATTTTGTCGAAACGTCAGCAAAACTGTTCTTTTCAGAACGACAGTAGTGAACGGATGTACACCCAGAATAAAAACACATTGTATTTTTCCATCCGTGAAGGAGTAAAAATCAACAATAATATATTATATATATATAATATATTATATATATATATATATATATATATATATATATATATATATATATATATATAATATATATATATTTTCTTTTTGCTTTGTGTTCTTTGACCTTTTTTTTTCAATATATATTTATCCTAATTTTTTTTGGTTTGAGGTCAATACATTAACAACAAAATTAGTACATATTTTTAAACATATATTTCGTTTCTAAGGTGACGTTTCGACCATAGTTTTGGTCTTTTTCAAACCTAAAATTTGTTTAGCACTATTTTTTTAAGTTTATAAAGTATTAAAAATTTAGGACTTACCATAGAACGTAAAATAGTTGAATAAAAGTATACATAATCCACATATCTGACATATACTACACATATTTAATTTACATTTTAAAAATATTGTGGACGTTTATTACAGACAAATTACAAGCGACTGAGCGAACACTGTTACAGTAAAGATATATACAATTTATTTTGGTTGTTTATGTCTTTTTTGTCATTTATGGCGTTTTTGTTTTTTTGAATTTCAGCCATCTCAAAAAATTCTCTTTTTTTCAACTGAGGTTCGGATTTTAATACTTTCACTTGTTCGTAGTTGAAAGTATGTTTTTTGGACATCTCATGGTGTGTTAATGCGGTGCTGTTCTTTTTATCATATTTGTGACTTTTCAGTCTATTATCTAAGTATTGGCTTGTTTGTCCAATATAAACACCGTTACAATTATTGCAAGGGATCTGATAGACTATATTGCTTTTTTTATTAATTGGCGTTTTCGATTTTAAGTTGCTGAAGTTCTTTGATAATAAGCTATAGGCTTTGTGACTTGTCGTGATGTTATATTTTTTAAAAAGGTTTTGAAATTGCTGGGATAAACCATTTATGACACTAACTAGAAACTAAAAGTTTTTTAAAAAATAACCCTTCTATGAAGGTTCTAAAAGCCGATAAAACAAACAAAACAGTGTTAATGAGTTCTGCTAACTACAACATAAAAATGAATGAAAATAAATGACACTAAAACATATAAAAAAATTAAACAAGATCCCACAAACCAGTATCAAAAAAGAAATAATGAATTAGTTAACTCTTGGGAAAAAAATCTTTTTATATCACCCGACACTGCTAAAAAACTAAAAATCCGCAATAGTGTACCACCCAAAATTTACGGATTGCCTAAACTACATAAAGAAAATATCCCATTACGGCCAATTGTTTCATGCATTCAATCCCCGTTTACACCACTATCAAATTTTCTAAAAAAAATCTTAAAAAATATTGTACATAAAAATAATTACTATATCAAGGACTCCTATCAGTTTAAAGAAAAATTAAAACAGTTAGAAATTCCGGAAAATTACCAACTGGTATCGCTTGATGTTGTTTCCCTGTATACCAGCGTTCCAATCTCATTGGCTACCAGAATAATTAAAAAGAAATGGTCTGAAATAAAAAAATACACAGATATTCCTCAAGATGAATTTCTTAAAGCAGTAGAATTAACACTAAATTCTACATATTTTATATACGAAGATCAGTTATATAAACAAATAGAAGGTTGTGCTATGGGAGCATCTATATCAAGCGTCGTTGCCCAAATAGTTATGGAAGATTTAGAGGAGACTGTTCTAAGTAATGTGGAATTTAATATACCATTTTTTTATCGTTATGTCGATGACTGTATTACTGCAATCCCATCTGGCCAAACAGACAATATTTTAAAGCAATTTAATCAATACCATAAAAGACTACAATTTACAATTGAAAGCGAAGAGAACAACAAAATCAATTTTTTAGACCTAACATTACATCATATAGGAAATAAAATTAAAACGGAATGGTACACAAAACAAACTTGGTCCTCTCGATACCTAAATTTCAGCTCCTGTCACCCACTGTCTCAAAAAAAATCTGTAATTATTGGTCTGGCAGATCGGGCAATTAAGCTGTCCGACTCTGAATTCAGAGAACGAGCAATTAAAAAGGCTAAAGCAGCATTAAATCTAAATCAGTACCCTAAAAAATTAGTAAATAAATTATTCAAAAGCAGAATACATAAATATTACAATTCTGAAAATGCCATTATTACATCAAATCTACCTAAAACAAAATACATTTCTCTGCCTTTCATAAATGGTTTATCCCAGCAATTTATTATCAAAGAACTTCAGCAACTTAAAATCGATAACGCCAATTAATAAAAAAAGCAATATAGTCTATCAGATCCCTTGCAATAATTGTAACGGTGTTTATATTGGACAAACAAGCCAATACTTAGAAAATAGACTGAAAAGTCACAAATATGATAAAAAGAACAGCACCGCATTGACACACCTGAGATGTCCAAAAAACATACTTTCAACTACGAACAAGTGAAAGTATTAAAATCCGAACCTCAGTTGAAAAAAAGAGAATTTTTTGAGATGGCTGAAATTCAAAAAAACAAAAACGCCATAAATGACAAAAAAGACATAAACAACCTAAATAAATTGTATATATCTTTACTGTAACAGTGTTCGCTCAGTCGCTTGTAATTTGTCTGTAATAAACGTCCACAATATTTTTAAAATGTAAATTAAATATGTGTAGTATATGTCAGATATGTGGATTATGTATACTTTTATTCAACTATTTTACGTTCTATGGTAAGTCCTAAATTTTTAATACTTTATAAACTTAAAAAAATAGTGCTAAACAAATTTTAGGTTTGAAAAAGACCAAAACTATGGTCGAAACGTCACCTTAGAAACGAAATATATGTTTAAAAATATGTACTAATTTTGTTGTTAATGTATTGACCTCAAACCAAGAAAAATTAGGATAAATATATATATATATATATATATATATATATATATATATATATATATATATATATATATATATATATATTATATATATATATATATATATATATATATATATATATATATATATATATATATATATATATATATATATATACATATATATATATATATATATATATATATATATATATATATATATATATATTATATCTATATATATATATTATATATATATATATCTATATATATATTATATATATATATATATATATATATATATATATATATATATATATATATATATATATATATATATATATATATATATATATATATATATATATATATATATATATATATATATATATATATATATATTTGCATATATATATTCATATATATATATATATATATATATATATATATATATATATATATATATATATATATATATATATATATATATATATATATATATATATATATATATATATATATATATATATATATATATATATATATATATATATATATATTGAATAATTGAAAGTTTCTTCAACCATTGCAAATATATAAGTTTCAGCAAAGTTTTCTTGGGAATTTTGGTTCATTAAAATAAACTGCGAGGTAGTGGGCAGTTCCATAAATTTATTTTTTTTTTCCAGGGCGTTTCGTTGACTTTTGTACAACTTTTTCAACTGGTTTATAACGTGTCTAAAAGTAAAATTGACCTTAAATAAATATATACGATTTACAAAAAATAAACTCACCATCAGAAACAAAGATCCAAAATGCATTAAATGCGATAACAAATTGTGCAACACATATGAGACATATAACACGAAGCTGACATTTTATATATTACATTATAAACAAACACAACGTGAAAATATAATACATCAGTCACTGCTACTATATTACAAATAAGACATGTAGGTGCTATGAGAATTCTGTTGTTTTTTTGTGCTGTAAGAGTTTAAAAGAAATTATTTTATGAACATCCAAAATACCATTGTTATTTCATTTCTCATTTGGTATCCAATTGCAAAATAAAAGTGCATTTTTTGGGGTACTAGTTAAAAAACATAATAATGAATTATTTAATAAAATATTTGTTAGAGAACTGTATATTTTCTAATTTTAAAGGTGAAAAATTTAATTAAGAATATTAAAATATATTTTATTGAGACCAGCTATTTCCGATTTATAGTTTATGGATTGAGGATTGTTTTTTATATGGATCATTTCATGATATTCGCGTTTTCTTTTGTGTGGTTCTGTTAAGAGTATTTTTGTTTCATCAAAGTTAAAATTATGATTAAGGTTTTCCTCATGTTTTTTAAGTGCTGTAGTATTTTTTTATCGTATCGATGCCCATTTAACCTATTGTGAAGATGTTGGCTAGTTTTACCAATATACACAGAAGGACAATCTTTACATGGTATCTGGTATACAGTATGCGTTTTTTTATTTTTAGGAATTTCACTTTTTAGTTTGCTGTAATTATTATTTAGGAGGTTAAACCCTTTGTCACACACAGTAACATCATGTTTTTTAAAAAGCTTTTGGAAATTTTCTGACAGGTTGGGTATATATGGTAGGGACAAATAGTGTTTATGATTTTTCTTATTGTTTTTTCGGTTTTCTTTATCTGTGATATTGGAGTTGTGCTGCTCAATGCGTTGTCTAAAAATAGAATTTATTAGTTTTTGTGGATATGAGTTTAATTTAAGCACATTTTTTGCCTTTTTTATTGAGGTATTTCTAAACTCAGGGTTGCTCAATTTAATTGCTCTATCGGCTAAACTAATTACTACAGATTTTTTTTGTGATATATGGTGCTGTGATTTATAGTTTAGATACCTACCGGACCACGTAGGTTTTGTATACAATTCTGTCAGAATTTTAGTATTTTTGTGGTGTAGCGTCATATCGTTTATTTTGTTCAGTTTTTCGATTTCTATAGTAAATTGGAGTTTTTTATGGTAACTATTAAAAATATTTAAGGTATAGTTGATTTTATCTGTGGGAATTGCGCAAATACAGTCATCGACATATCTATAGAAAAATGGTAATGAAAAATTTAATTTAGAAATAATTTGGGTCTCAAGGTCTTCTAAAACTAATTGGGTAATTATACTAGATATTGAGGCGCCCATTGCGCAACCTTCAATTTGCTTGTAGAATGAATTTTTATATTTAAAATAGGTTGATGTTAAAGTAATTTTTATAGCTTCTAAAAAATCGTTTAGTGGAATATCTGTATACTTTTTTATTTCAGACCACTTTTTTTTAATTACATTTAGGGTAACGTCTATTGGTACACTGGTCTATAACGATACTACATCGAGGGAAACAAGGGTGTAATCAATTGGGATCTGTACTTCGTTTATTTTTTCTTTAAAACTCCATGAATCTTTTATGTAATGGCTATTTCTGTATGCTACGTTCGATAAAATATTTTTTAGAAATTTTGAAAGGTTATTGAAAGGGGACTGAATACAAGATACTATGGGTCTTAAAGGAATTCCTGGTTTATGAAGCTTGGGCAGGCCATATATTCTGGGAGGTAAGGAGTTTTGAATTAATAGATCTTTAGCTGTGTTTGGTGAAATAAAAAATTATTTTGTTCTCATTTTTTGATTAGCTCATTGTTCTTTTTTTGATAAATAGTTGTAGGGTCATTTTTAATTTCAATATATGTTGTTTTATCTTGTAATATTGCATTGATTTTGGAGTCGTAATCTGCGGCATTCATTATTACCGTTTTATTGGATTTATCTGGTTGTAAAATTAGTAACCCTGGATTTTCTTTTAAAAAACGTTTAGTTTTCTTCAGATTTTTGTGTAGGTCTTGATTGTTTTTTTGTTGTTCACGTGAAATTCTATTATTCTTTGTTTTAAAGTTTGTCAATATATTGTACATATAGCTACTTCAATAGATGCGATTATTTCTGCAAAAGGAATGGTTTTATTATTCTCTATTGGCATCGCATATTTTGGGCCTAAGCTAAGTATTTCGCATACATAGTAGTTCGGTGTTCGTCAAATTTTCATACCATACATCTGTATTAAAATTAGTTTTTATTTGTTTAGGTTTCTGTTTATTTATTAAATCAGTAATTTTTTTAATATTATTTTTTCTAATTTTGGTAAAATAATTTTCGTATTTTTTATTTTCTTTTTCCAGAAACGTGTTAAAGATTTGTGATGGAACATTTTCCTTAATTTTTTTGTTGGTTGTTTCCAAATTTAATTCTAGTTTTTTTATTTTAAAAATAGTGTCACTAATTAATAAGTTCAGAGTGCTAATGTAAAATTTCTTTAAAATGCCATTGAATTTTTGTTCCCGATTTACAGAGTCAAACAAAATATTTAAATTATTTTTAACTAAAAATTTTGGCGTAACATTTTCAGATTTACATCTTAATAAAAAATTTCTTCTGTTCCGTTGTTTAGCGAGTTCTGAATGTATAGAGGACGATTTTTTCATTTCACTGACAATATTCTGACCAAAACGTTCTTTAATGTCTTGGTAGCTAAGCATTGTTTCACCCATGCCATATATATGATCATTGAATGTTTTTTGAACCATTGTAAATGAATAAGTTTCAGCAAAGTTTTCTTGGGAATTTTGGTTCAGTAAAATAAATTGCGAGGTAGTGGGCAGTTACATAATTTTATTTTTTTTTCAGGACGTTTCGTTGACTTTCGTACAACTTTTTCAACTGGTTTATAACGTGTCTAAAAGTAAAATTGACCTTAAATAAATATATACGATTTACAAAAAATAAACTCACCATCAGAAACAAAGATCCAAAACAAATTGTGCAACACATATGAGACATATAACACGAAGCTAACATTTTATATATTACATTATAAACAAACACAACGTGAAAATATAATACATCAGTCACTGCTACTATATTACAAATAAGACATGTAGGTGTTATGAGAATTCTGTTGTTTTTTTATGCTGTAAGAGTTTAAAAGAAATTATTTTACGAACATCCAAAATACCATTGTTATTTCATTTCTCATTTGGTATCCAATTGCAAAGTAAAAGTGCATTTTTTTGGGGTACTAGTTAAAAAACATAATAATGAATTATTTAATAAAATATTTGTTAGAGAACTGTATATTTTCTAATTTTAAAGTTGAAAAATTTAATTAAGAATATTAAAATATATTTTATTGAGACCAGCTATTTCCGATTTATCGTTTATGGATTGAGGATTGTTTTTTATATGGATCATTTCATGATATTCGCGTTTTCTTTTGTGTGGTTCTGTTAAGAGTATTTTTGTTTCATCAAAGTTAAAATTATGATTAAGGTTTTCCTCATGTTTTTTAAGTGCTGTAGTATTTTTTTTATCGTATCGATGCCCATTTAACCTATTGTGAAGATGTTGGCTAGTTTGACCAATATACACAGAAGGGCAATCTTTACATGGTATCTGGTATACAGTATGCGTTTTTTTATTTTTAGGAATTTCACTTTTTAGTTTGCTGTAATTATTATTTAGGTTGTGACACACAGTAACATCATTATATTATATATATATAAATATATATATATATATATATATATATATATATATATATATATATATATATATATATCGTAGATATACTTGATAAACTTGGTAGAAGTCAGTATTTTACAACACTTGACTTAGCCAGCGGTTTTCACCAAATAGATATGAACCCAAAAAGCATACCAAAAACAGCATTCAATATAGAACATGGACATTACGAATATACGAAATAAAACATACCTGTTCAAGCGTTTTTTGAAAAACTAACCCTTTTTTAAATAAAAAATATTATAATATTTAATCCCCTTGAATCTAATTTTTGAAAAATCCCTTCTTATCGAACCTACGCATCGTACAATCAACCTGTAATACTAATACTATAATAATAGTGTTTTAAATATATAGACAAGCTATAAATAGATGATATATCATTGACAAGTATATTTTGTATTGAATTGTTTTTTTTTTATATTATTTGGTATAAAACTATGTTTTTATTTAAAAATTTTAAACCATTGTAGCATGGAAAGTAAATAAATAAAATAAATGAGGTAGTATAAGGATTAATGTAGTATAATAATACCAAAATAAGCATTAAATTTTGAATAACAGTTTACTTTTCAAGCATTAGTCTTACTTAAAGTCCTAATCAAGTATTAAGAGTAGACAATGTAGTAGAGTAGAATGTCAGAAAGTGCAAAGTATTGTCAGTATCCAAGAAAAAGAGTAACATAGAATTTGATTATGCTATTAATAACGAATATCTGGAAAAGGTTGATAAAATTAGGGATCTTGGAGTCATCTTTGACAGTGAACTTAGATTTGATTACCATATAAACAATATTGTTAACAGATCATTTAAAACTCTAGGATTTGTATCCCGCACATTAAGAGACTTTAGTGATATAAATTGTTTTAAGACACTATATTGCGCATTTGTTAGGTCAACATTGGAATATGTCAGTCCAGTATGGTCACCTCATTATAATCTCTATATTGATGCACTAGAGAGGGTACAAAGACGATTCTTAAGAATCATTGCATTCAAGCTTCATATCCCGTTTGAGCAGATCAATTATCTTGACCTACAAAATCTGCTAAATTTAAAAACGTTAAAACACAAGCGTGACATGTTGGATCTGTGTACTATATACAAGATTATTAACAACCATATAAAGAGCCCCGAATTATTACAGAAAATTCAATTTCATGTTCCATAAAGATCTACAAGGGATAACACATTATTTTCTATACCTTTCCATCTCACGAACTATGGTATGCATAGTGCATTAACAAGATGTTGCAGACTTGCTAACATAAACTGCAAAGAAATTGATTTGTTCAATGTTTCAATTAATTCCTTTAAAAATATTATAAGTAGGTTGGACATACTAAATTATTAGTTATTTAATTATTAATAGTTTTTCTATGGCAAAAAAATAAAAATATGTTTATTGATTGTTGATATTTGGATGTTTATGTTTTTATTGTCAAATTCTATTATTGTTGATATGTGTTGTTATAAATGGGAAACCGTTAATAAACATTTCATTTCATTTCAGGATGAAAAATTCTTTATAATATATTCTAAAAATATTCGCGTAGAAATCCCTTGTACAGAAATTTATTAAGTTCAGATAATATAGTTTATATAGTATTTATACATATGATATTTGGTAGTCATTTTATACAAATGCTATAAACCAATGGTCGCCAACCCATAGATCGCCAGCTATCGGTACATGACTGTTTAGTAGAAAAATTTTAAAAAACTATGAATTCCTATTAAATATCCAGCACCGATCAGCACTATAAACTAAGAAATATCGGTACTTGATATACAGCAATAATTATCACCTACTTATCTCTACGAAACAACCCTAGCTGCACTGCTCCGCCTCGCCGGTTTAGTAGCGAATTACATCTATAAATTTGTTCAACGCTAAACTTATGTACGGATTGTATGTACCTGATTTTAACAATGAAGGATCCCTCACACCAAAATTGCTCTCGGCTAGATTTTTTTTTATTTGATGTGTTTTCTTAGCCGCAGTGCAATATAATGGATAGTTTCGGAAATACAGGGTGTTAAAACTATGAATTTGTCAATTTTTATTTTTTATATCTTTTGAATGTTCTTAAGTTTTTTCTGTTATTATGATTTTTCTAGTAAAAGGTTTTTAGCAATTTTAACATCTTGATAGTCATCCTTTAACGCTAACCGGAATATATATATATATATATATATATATATATATATATATATATATATATATATATATATATATATATATATATATATATATATATATATATATATATATATATATATATATATATATATATATATATATATATATATATATATATATATATATATATATATATATATATATATATATATATATATATATATATATATATATATATATATATATGATCATTGAATGTTTCTTGAACCATTGTAAATATATAAGTTTCAGCAGTTTTCTTGGAAATTTTGGTTCAGTAGAGTAAACTGCGAGGTAGTCGAGTCGACTACTCTACTGAACCAAAATTCCCAAGAAAACTTTGCTGAAATATATATATGCCCCGTGTAGGGCAAAGGCACAAAACTGAATCACAAAAACAACTACTCCGCTGGCTAATACCACGACCGGCATTGAATTACATTGTGCCTCCTGGCTTTCGTTGGGAGTATTAAATGATAGTATGTTTTCATTCCACGTACACCAACGTCATAACAAGAAAATGATCCTTGTTTGGAACATGTTCTGCATCACAGCAGACACAATGATCCATTTTAGTCAAACGACGATCGCGATTTTGCTCTTATTAGAGCTCATCAGGCCGCCATAGACTAGTGAGCCCCGTGTAGGGCAAAGGCACAAAACTGAATCACAAAAACAACTACTCCGCTGGCTAATACCACGACCGGCATTGAATTACATTGTGACTCCTGGCTTTCGTTGGGAGTATTAAATGATAGTATGTTTTCATTCCACGTACACCAACGTCATAACAAGAAAATGATCCTTGTTTGGAACATGTTCTGCATCACAGCAGACACAATGATCCATTTTAGTCAAACGACGATCGCGATTTCGCTCTTATTAGAGCTCATCAGGCCGCCATAGACTAGTGAGCCCCGTGTAGGGCAAAGGCACAACATGGAATCACAGAATCAACTACTCCGCTGGCTAATACCCCGACCGGCATTGAATTACACTGTGACTCCTAGCTTTCGTTGGGAGTATTAAATGATAGTATGTTATATATTATATAATATATATATATATATATATATATATATATATATATATATATATATATATATATATATATATATATATATATATATATATATATATATATATATATATATATATATATATATATAGTAGGAATAAAATTAAAACAAATTTAATTTAATTTTTGTTACATTTTTATAGACGTTTCGACCATTTATGGTTGGTCTTCATCAGTATTTTTTTTGTATGTCTGTAACAATAGAAAACCGAGATAAGATATTTTTCTTAAAAGACTATTATAAATTGTATGGACATTACATACGTGAAACGTCGGTTAAGGAATTCTATGGGTGTTTTTTTTATATATATATTAGTTTAAAAAAGCAAAGATAATTAGATTTGTTTTGAACTGTTTTATTATTTAAAAGGTGATATATTGTTTATTTACTTTTGAATTTAGAAGAAAGGGGGCTAATTTAGTTTGTTTTTTTTTTTTATTTTAATTTAATTTATATATGAAGTCAGTTTTAGAGTTATTTGATAACGTTATAATATATTTGGCTCAAATTCTTTACGTCTGTTTTGTCATTTATAGCATTGATCTCCCGTTTTATGTATAACATTTCCAGAAACTCTCTCTTTTTTTGATTAATTTCCGTATTTAGAATAGTAGTATCTTGAAAGTTAAAAGTATGTTTATATTCTGTTTCGTGATTTGTAAGCGCTGTTTTATTTTTTTTATCATACTTGTGTCCATTCAAACGATTTTTAAGATACTGTGTGGTTTGCCCTATATAGACCTTTGGGCAGTCGTTGCATTTTATTTTGTATATAGTGTGTGTTTTTTGAAACTTAGGTGTTTTTGATTTTAAAGAGAAAAAAAATTGTTTTTGTAGGGTATTGTAACTTTTGTGAGATACGGTTAGATCTTGTTTTTTAAGGGATTTTTGTAAATTTTACGACAGTCCTTGAATATAGGGTATTGAAATATATTTATTTTTATTGTTTTGATTGTTGCTGGGGTTAGAATTATTTTTATTAATGTTATTTAATCGGGACTTAAAAATTGAGTTTATTAATTTCATTGGGTAGCTGTTTTTTAATAAAGTATTTTTTGCTTTTTGGATAGCTTCTTGTCGAAATTCTAGATCGCTTAATTTGATTGCCCTATCCGCGAGCCCTATAATGACAGATTTTTTTTGGGAGTGTGGGTGTTGCGAAAGATAGTTTATGTATCAACCAGACCAAGTATTTTTTGTATACCACTTTGTTTTATGCGAGTTTCTTTGTTATATAAGGTCATGTCTAAAAAATTTATTTTTTTATCTTTTTCAGTTTCGATGGTGAAATTAAGTTTTTGGTGAAAATTGTTAAACGCATTAAGGATATATTCGCTTTTTCCTTGTGGTATGATTGTTAAACAATCATCAACGTATCTGTAGAAGAATGGAAGATTAAAATTTAAGTTTTTAATAACGTTGTTTTCTAATTCTTCCATCACTAATTGTGCAACGACACTTGAAATAGATGAGCCCATTGCACAGCCGTCAAGTTGTTTATAGAATTTGTTTTTATGCATAAAGTAAGTGGATTTTAGAACTAATTCTATCCCTTTTAAAAATTCATCAAGTGGGATACCAGTATGTTTTTTTATATCATTCCATTTTTTCCTGATGATTTCGAATGTTAGATCAATTGGAATGTTAGTATATAGTGAGACTACGTCTAGCGAGATTAAAGTGTGGTTATGTGGTATTTGGATGTTTTTTATTTTTTCTTTAAAATCCCAAGAGTCTTTGATGAAAGTATCAGTTTTGTTTATGACATTTACTAAAATAGTTTTCAGGAATTTTGAGAGACCATTTAGAGGTGATTGGATACATGAGATGATAGGCCGTAAGGGTATACCATCCTTATGCACTTTTGGTAGCCCGTATATTTTTGGCGCTTGAGCGTTATGTATTTTTAAAGTTTTTTGCTATGGTGGGAGAAATATAGTTTTTGTTTTCCCAGATTTTGATTAGTTCATTATTTTTATTTGGAGCATATTAGTGGGGTCGTTAGAGATGAGTTTATAAGTTTCCTCGTTAACCATAAAATATTTTATCCTTAACACCTTAAAATTATTAATCAGCGACACAACAATTAACATAAAATTCTTAAATAAAAAAATTATGGAATATAAAAGCAAATTACAAACTATTCACCCCCCAAATATGTTTCAAAATATCGTGAGTCCTGAAACGAATAAATATGAACACCTATTTAATAAGATAAAAAATAATAACATCAAAAAAATTAAAACTTTGGTTCAAAAAAGTAAAAATACAAAGGACTCTAATGAGATCCACATTGAGGGCGATTGGCTGGAAAATCTGACTAATATCGAAATTCCAAGTTATGCTAATGATATTCTAAGTCTTGGCTCAGATTTTGCATGTCCAATCACCACTTCACAAGATATCCCTATTCCAGAAATTATCTCATCCATTGACACAGCCATTAACAACTTAAATCAGGAAAAAAAAGACGAAATCAGAACATGTTGTAATGCCCTCACATCTTACAAAAATTAACTTAATTCTAAAAAATATAAAACGAAGAACCAAAATATAGATAATGAACTATGTAAAAAGTTAAGAAAAACAAAATCCTTTTTAAAAGCGCACCAAAACTTAAAAATCTTAAGACCAGATAAGTCAAACAAAACAGTCATTATGTATGAAAACGAATATGATAATAAATTGGAATCCCTTTTGAATAACGAGGAAACTTATAAACTCATCTCTAGCGACCCCACTAATATACTACAAAAAAAAATAATGAACTAATCAAAATCTGGGAAAACAAAAAATATATTTCTCCCACCATAGCAAAAAACTTTAAAAATACATAACGCTCAAGCGCCAAAAATATACGGGCTACCAAAAGTGCAAAAGGATGGTATACCCTTACGGCCTATCATCTCATGTATCCAATCACCTCTAAATGGTCTCTCAAAATTCCTGAAAACTATTTTAGCAAATGTCATAAACAAAACTGATACTTTCATCAAAGACTCTTGGGATTTTAAAGAAAAAATAAAAAACATCCAAATACCACATAACCACACTTTAATCTCGCTAGACGTAGTCTCACTATATACTAACATTCCAATTGATCTAACATTCGAAATCATCAGGAAAAAATGGAATGATATAAAAAAACATACTGGTATCCCACTTGATGAATTTTTAATAAGGAATAGAATTAGTTCTAAAATCCACTTACTTTATGAATAAAAACAAATTCTATAAACAACTTGACGGCTGTGCAATGGGCTCATCTATTTCAAGTGTCGTTGCACAATTAGTGATGGAAGAATTAGAAAACAACGTTATTAAAAACTTAAATTTTAAACTTCCATTCTTCTACAGATACGTTGATGATTGTTTAACAATCATACCACAAGGAAAAAGCGAATATATCCTTAATGCGTTTAACAATTTTCACCAAAAACTTAATTTCACCATCGAAACTGAAAAAGACAAAAAAATAAATTTTCTAGACATGACCTTATATAACAAAGAAACTTGCATAAAAACAAAGTGGTATACAAAAAATACTTGGTCTGGTAGATACATAAACTATCTTTCGCAACCCCCACACTCCCAAAAAAAATCTGTCATATAGGGCTCGCGGATAGGGCAATCAAATTAAGCGATCTAGAATTTCGACAAAAAGCTATCCAAAAAGCAAAAAATACTTTATTAAAAAACAGCTACCCAATGAAATTAATAAACTCAATTTTTAAGTCCCGATTATATAACATTAATAAAAATAATTCTAACCCCAGCAACAATCAAAACAATAAAAATAAATATATTTCAATACCCTATATTCAAGGACTGTCGGAAAATTTACAAAAATCCCTTAAAAAACAAGATCTAACCGTATCTCACAAAAGTTACAATACCCTACAAAAACAATTTTTATCCTCTTTAAAATCAAAAACACCTAAGTTTCAAAAAACACACACTATATACAAAATAAAATGCAACGACTGCCCAAAGGTCTATATAGGGCAAACCACACAGTATCTTAAAAATCGTTTGAATGGACACAAGTATGATAAAAAAAATAAAACAGCGCTTACAAATCACAAAACAGAATATAAACATACTTTTAACTTTCAAGATACTACTATTCTAAATACGGAAATTAATCAAAAAAAGAGAGAGTTTCTGGAAATGTTATACATAAAACGGGAGATCAATGCTATAAATGACAAAACAGACATAAAGAATTTGAGCCAAATATATTATAACGTTATCAAATAACTCTAAAACTGACTTCATATATACATTAAATTAATATTAAAAAAAAACAAACTAAATTAGCCCCCTTTCTTCTAAATTCAAAAGTAAATAAACAATATATCACCTTTTAAGTAATAAAACAGTTCAAAACAAATCTAATTATCTTTGCTTTTTTAAACTAATTTTATATAAAAAAAAACCCATAAAATTCCTTAGCAATACGTAATGTAGTCGAAGCAGGCTAGCATAACATAAC